>JAXGGA010014814.1:0-30993 GCA_038373865.1 Uloborus plumipes | reverse complement strand
GTGAACCTGACAATTCTATAGGCTCATGCCAGCTCACTTTAAACATATTCATGCTTGTTTACTACTTTTTAGATCATCACAAGCAAGATAACTTAGTATTTAAATAAATAGAATCTAAAAAATATTATTTTTTTTCCTATACAGTTTTATTCAAAAATTAAAAAAAATATGATCCCATTGAAATCCCAATCTAAAAATTGGTGCAAACATAGATAACATACACAAAAATTTTTGAAATTTTTTTGAAAAAAATTCATTATATGTTTTTCGAGAAATTTAAATTTGAAATTTAAATTTCATTTTTTGAAAAAGAAATTTTTTATCAAATTAGTCATAGTCTAAGATCCCACCGCAGTTTATCTACACTCATAGCGTACACTCATGACGTATATTTCAAATTAAAGCTGATTTTTTTCTGAGCGTGATGCACCATGTCCGCCTATGTAAAAGTGCCCGAAACCTATAGGCAGCCTGGCCTAAACAGGTCACATGAATGTAGTATTTCTACACTCATAGCGTACACTCATGACTCATATATCAAATTGAAGCTAATTTTTTTCTGAACGTGGTGCACTAAGGCTGCCTATGTAAAAGTGGCCGCAACCTCTAGGCAGCCTGGCCTGAAGTTTAGGGTCCAAAATTTCAAATGGTTATAAAAGACGGAAAAATCGGTCGATTCTTTTGCTTTTTTTACTAAAATTATTCTTAATGTGAGTACTTTTTCGAAAAAAATTGATGAACTTAAATTTCAAAAATTGCCGATAGGGGGCGCTTTAGACTTTGTAGCTAAAAACAACTACTTTTTACCATTTTTTTTCGTATTTTCGTAATTGATTCAAAAATTTCAAACTCTAACTTAAATTTTGAGCCCAAAATATCAACTAATTTCCAGTTTTTAGCAATATTCGGACCAAACGTCAAAAAATGTGTTTTTCTACTTTTTAACTTGTCCTTTCATGTAAAAAAGATTATTAAAATCATCTGGCGATACTAATAATGTGAAAATAAAATTAAATGCACACTTTCTGAGTTGTAAAATACAAAATTTCTGGGTAAAAAAAAGTTGGAAAAAAAATTTATTTTTTCTTTTTTTTAGTTACGAAAGGGTTCATCTGATTTTATTTTAACATTATCAGGTGATTTTAATAATTTTTTTACATGAAAGGACTAGTTGAAAAGCAGAAAAACACAATTTTTGACGTTTGGTCCGAGTATTGCTAAAAACCGGAAATTAGTTGATATTTTGGGCTCAAAATTTAAGTTAGAGTTTTAACTCTTTGAATCAATTACGAAAATATGAAAACAAACGGTAAAAAGTAGTTGTTTTTAGCTCCAAAGTCTAAAGCGCCCCCTATCGGCAATTTTTGAAATTTAAGTTCATCAATTTTTTTTCGAAAAAGTACTCACATTAAGAATAATTTTAGTAAAAAAAGCAAAAGAATCGACCGATTTTTCCGTCTTTTATAACCATTTGAAATTTTGGACCCTAAACTTCAGGCCAGGCTGCCTAGAGGTTGCGGCCACTTTTACATAGGCAGCCTTAGTGCACCACGTTCAGAAAAAAATTAGCTTCAATTTGATATATGAGTCATGAGTGTACGCTATGAGTGTAGAAATACTACATTCATGTGACCTGTTTAGGCCAGGCTGCCTATAGGTTTCGGGCACTTTTACATAGGCGGACATGGTGCATCACGTTCAGAAAAAAATCAGCTTTAATTTGAAATATACGTCATGAGTGTACACTATGAGTGTAGATAAACTGCGGTGGGATCTTAGACTATCATGTTGCATATCAGATTAAGCGGCAACTAACGTACTTTAAAATGCTATTTACCAAACTGTTCTATCTATATTTGGTGCCGAGTTATGGTCCCTTTTACGTTCCCTTATCCATGGAAAAACGAGGGTTTTTCCAAAGTTCAAAGTCTCATAAATGGAGAAATAATAGAGATAAAAATCTGAAAATTGAGACTTTTGATTACCTCAAAGGGTACAATTGATGAGCCAAATTTGAAAGAAATACAAAAATGTAAGGTAAAAAACGTTGGATCACTTGACATGGAATGACCCATACATGAACACCGCGTACTATGCGCCTTGCCTCATGACAAGCACAGGAGGGCAATTCCACGGTAACTTACGTTACATTTCGACCAACTCTTTTGCATTTAGTACCTCAGTACAGATAAATTTTGTTGTACAAATCTTGTATGAAAGCATTTTTTGAAAATGACAGTAGAAAGCAAAATTAAAATGCAAAAATATTCGATGCATTTAAATTTTACAAAATCTAGCAGTCAAAGATAAGGCAGTAACTTGCGTTACACAAAAAGGGAATGACATAATATGAAAATTGGTTCTGAGGCAAATTTCTGCTCTATTACAGCTGTTTTATTGTTTGAAGCATAATTTATCAGTTCCTTATAATGCTTAGGAATATATTTTCATTAATTTAAAAATTTATTTCAAAAATTGAAAATTATGGGAATTTTTAACTGGGTAACTTATGTTACAATAACTTACGTTACAAAATTTACTTACAAGCATATCTTTATTACAAAAATTAATGAATGAAAATTACAGCTTAGTTTAGATCGAAACATTGAAAATTAACAATTATGAATTAAATTTACAGAAATTTAATATCAAACTCAATGAAAAATCAAAAATATTACATAACATAAGACTTAAATATATACTGGCTGCTGCTATTAACAAGTTCAGGTAATTCAATTTTTCAAATCATTCTTTCTTTCTTATTATAAATTTCATTTGTCGTTACTGGCCATTTCTAATTGGTTCCAACAGCAGCCATTACTTATATTTTAAACTCGTTTTCTTCAATAATCGTCACAACTCAAGAATACAATGTATTTTCGTACTTTACCACACACCATTCACCAGCTTTTATCTCTGTTTTTTCTTCTTGTTCCTTAAAATACTTAACTAAACGAAATCCCGTAGTTTGTTAATTTCTAGTTCTTAAATGGTCATTGTCAATGTGCGGATCTTCAGAAAGTATTTTTGATAAATTTTGCTTTTTCTAACATATTTCAATATCATAAAGAGGGACTTATATTTAAAAATCTGTAATATCCACATAACTTTTCTCATACCCCTTCTACAGCGCATCTTTTCTGCAGAGTTTAGTGGCATTTTAATGCAGAATAAAATGTATTTCACCTGTAAGAGATAAAATATTTTTGTATTTGTTACTTCTAAAACATATTTGATAACTTTAAATCATAACAGAAGTCATTTTTGAATAATTTGTAGTACATTACTCCTAAATATTCTGAATGCAGTGATATTGTTTAGAGAGAATTAATATCTCAAAAGCCAAAAAGAAACATATAATTTATAATAGAGGTGTATTGTAATCTTATTAACAAATAGAGACATTTTAAGAAATATGATTAATTTAAATTAAGTAAATACAGTACAAATTCAAAAGAATTCTTGCATAAATTACTCCTACTTACCACATAGGTTTATTTCACAATTTACTTTCTTTATAAATACAAGTATTTAAGTTCTACTTGGGTAACTTACATTACCTGCATATGTTGGTAACTTAAGTTACACGTTTTGATTGTAGCACAAAAAATTAAATAGGCAATATTTTAAAAAAAACTTTAACTATTTGCTTAACACACACTTATAAGATAGAAAATATAGCATTGTTAACATTGCATTGCCCTTTGTTTATGCATATCGTGAACTTTAACATGTTTTTGGTAAGTTATGTTACATAGAACAGTGCATTTTTGAAGTTAACATAAATCACTTAATTTACGTGAAAACACTCGTTTTAGCAATTTACAATATTGAATTAAAGTGTAATAATCAATATTATTCCTTTAAAACAGTTATCTAAAGAAAAAAATTGAAACTTACCAACGTTGAAAGATTGACCATTTGCTTTGCCAAAAGTTAAATATTCCATTTCCAACTTCAAAGTGCTGCCAAAACTAAAAATACTACATTCTTGACAAAAAATTAGTATAAATAATAAACTTCTAACATTTTTAAACCGAAAAATATGTAAAACAGACGCATTGCTGTAATTTGATTTTTCCAACGCTTTTCCACACTTGCATGGAATTGCCCAGGACAGATTTACTGCACAGAGAGGTTAAAATAACATCCATGGACTCGAGCCCGCTACCTCTTGCTTACAAGGCGAAGACTCTACCTCTAGACCACCAAGGCCCCAAAAAGTAATATAAGTGCATGAAAGTTGATTTCATAGATTTTGAACTTTTCCGGCTTTCTTCACCAATTTACAATTTGAGTTGTGGCCTTCGTGGGCAAAAAGGTTCCCCACCTCTGGTATATAACTCTGTCAGGGATTATTAAACAATAACTAAACAGAGAAAATTGAACAAACTTCAGGAAAATTCACGGATTTCACAAAAAGACAATTGAATTAATTTCTGTAAGGAAAAGTTTACTTAAACTTGTTTTATAAAATCACTGATTTTTGGCCGAGAGAAACCTTTCAAACGTGCGCTCAGATTTTTCACATTCTGAATTTTGGACGTTTTGGATTTATGACGCTTTACTGTACTTAGATTTATGTCACTACTGCCATTTTCCAGCATTTGTATTTCGAATCTACAAAATACTGTAACTCTTTCCCGTTTTGTGCCAGTTTTATATTTTCTATGAGTGAGGAATTGTAAATATACTTAAAAATTCACACCTTGTCGACTCTGCATGGAAGATGAGAAGTGAAGAAGCGGAGCAAACAAGTACGATTAGTTTCTCCTCCATTGTTGTTCTTGCTGATTTATTTCATTGCAAGTCAAGGCAAATTATTGTGCATTCCTCTTGGGATGTGGATTTAACGTTCCAATCACAAAAGAATCTTCCCGAGGCTGTTCGAAGAACGGAAATTACGTTCGCATCTCGAATACGCTGCTGGCTGGCTCTCTTTATATTCCCTCAGATAATAGAACTTGCATTTTTCAGATATTCCTACCATTATGTAATACGATTACAATGTATGTAGTAGAATAAAGTATATTGTAACAACTTCTGTATAAGGCAGAAAAAAAACTGCATACATTTTATATAACGTGTTCTTATAATTCTTTGTAAGAACATTCATGAAAAATGCATTTATTTTTCATGGGGGAGTTCTACTTACTTTACGCATGCTTTTTAGACATTTTTAATATTGTTACAAATCTTGTAAATAGTTGTTGTTTTTCCTGCCTTGCATCATTTTCATTAGTTTTGGTTTTATCTGACGTCATGTTGCAAAAGTATCTGAAGATATCACTTTTATCACTTGTATACCGGCCCCGTAACACTTTGTAGTTTTTACACTTGCCCTAACTTTAATAAGCGTGAAGACATTTTCGCTCGGAGTGGTGTTTTTCTTTTTATTTCTAGCGTTTTCTTGAATAAATTGTTTAAAGTTATGAATGATTTGGAATATTCCAGATATTACTAGAAAGTTGTCGGAATTCTTTCCGTGTATAAATAGCTGGCCTTGAACACAAGTCAGTCAGTTGTTTTCAGATTTGATTCTGGTGACTCGTTTTTCGATTCGCTTGGGCGAATGGTTGTTTTGCTTTTGTAATTGCTTAATTACTGTTCACGTTTGATACGTGGTGCTGAGTTACTGTTGAGAGTACAGTGTAGTGTTTGCTGCCTAATTGCTGATGTTTAGCAATTGTTTTCTGCTCTTATTGTAAATAGTGTACATACTTGTAAATAAATTTATAGTTACTTCCTCAAGATTGGAATGCTCATTTGAAGAAAGTTGAAGGTGCTACGGACTCGTTACAATTTTGGCGCCCAACGTGGGGCATCTTCAAGGACTTTCTTGGAATTATCTGTGAACTTGGACTTTTCTTCCTAAGGACTTTTTGACTTCGGAATTTTATGGTGATTACTCGAGCAATGGATGAACAACTGAAACAACTCCTTGATGCGATCAACGCTGTTAAAAGTGACCTCAAGAATGATATGGCGACTCTGGCTACTAATCAAGAACAATTAAAGAATGAGCTATCTACTAATCAAGAACAATTAAAGAATGAGCTGGCTACTAATCAAGAACAATTAAAAAAGGATCTAGCTGAAGAAATTAAAAGCGATCTAACGTCAATGAAAAGTTTGGTGGAAAGTAAATTTACCAATATGGAAAATAAAGTGGAGGCTCTAGAAGAGAAAGTTGACAGCGTTGAAGATCGAATTACCACAGTAGAAAATCACGTGGAAAAGAAAATTAAAGAAATTGAATCGAAGTTATCAGCATCCTCCAACAACTCAAGTGACTGTGTAGCTGCAGCTGGAACTTCTCGTCCATCCATCAAACTGGCCACGTTTGACGGGAAGACCTCGTGGAATATTTACAAGAAGCAGTTCCTCATCGTTGCAGAAGCAAACTCCTGGGACTCTTCCACGAAAGCCTGTCACCTTGCAGCCTCGCTGAGAGGGGATGCAGCTGACATACTACAGACCTTCCCAGAGGACAAGCACCGTGACTTCGAAGCCTTATCATCGGCCTTGGAGCTTCGCTTTGGCGAATCATGCCAAAAAGAATTCAGCCAACTCCAGCTGAAATCTCGACTCCAGAGGGCTGGAGAGACTTTGCAAGTTTTTGCAGCAGACGTTGAGAGGCTTTCCCATCTCGCCTTCTCGGACTGTCCTTCGGGTGTTCGCGATAGCCTGGCCCTGAACTACTTCATAGATGGAGTGCGAAATCCAGAAATTCAGACGGCTCTCCGGATGGCGGACATCAAAGATCTTAAATCCGGTCTGGTTTACGCAATGAAGTTCGAGGCTGCACAGCAAACGTCCCGCAAGGATCGCCATTCAATCAGGGGCGTGGAAGTGAGTGCTCCGGATTCGAACTCAACTTGTCTCTCGGAAATTAAGCGACAAATCAACGAGATCTCGGGGACCCTGAAGAAGATTACGGCTCGTAAAGACCAAAGTAGACAACCACTGAAGTGCTGGAAATGTGGCGGTGAGGGCCACGTACGAAAGAACTGCGAAGCTCGCCAAGAAAAGAAGAAGTCTCCCAAAGTTTTCCAGATTTCCCCAAGAAGTGGCGGCTGCAACGGACTCTTCATTTACGCTTATGTGAATGGGTTTCCCTGCGAAATGATTGTGGACACAGGAGCCAACGTTACCATTATTAAGACTGATGTGGCTCGTCAATTTGGACTCAAGATCTTATGGACGCCGCCCTGCGTTACTCTCCAAACTGTGACAGGTGACAAAATCGAGATTGAAGGAAAAGTGAACTTAGAAATAATGTTCGGGAGTGCCACTTACCATCACACGGCATTCGTCGCTGACATTACTGATCCCTTCATTCTCGGACTGGACTTTTTGAGAAAATTTGATTTTTCTATAGACTTTAAAAATAATGAGCTGCACTCGATGAGGGAAGACATAGCAATTTTCAATGCTGAAAATAACTTAAAATCCGCTCATCAAATAATAGCCCAAACAGATTTATTGATTCCCCAAGATCAGAAATACTAATACCTGGCTCCCTCAAGGAAAACAACAGCTTTAAATTCGGCCTCATTGAATATCCTAACCAGAATAATAGCCCAAAAGGAGTACTGGTGGCATCTACGCTTGTGGACCTTTCAAGGAATGCAGTTCCTGTGAGAGTCGCCAATGTAAGTGAAAGACCGAGGAATATCAAGAAAGGAGAAGTGTTGGCAACTTGTACTCCCGTAAACTGCATCATCAGAAGAATTGATTCCTCCGAGACTGTGTCTTCCGAATCCTTGACTTCGAAATTAATTGGGAGTGCAGCATTATCGAAGGATCAAAGATACGCTGCGGAAAAATTGGTGGACGACTTCAAGCAGGTGTTTTCATCTACATCCGAAGATGTTGGTCGCACGAGTTTAACGCAGCATAGGATCGACACTGGAGATCATCCCCCTATCAAGCAGCATCCAAGACGACTACCGTTCGCCAAGAAGGAAGAGGTTGAGATCCTCGTAAAAGAGATGCAGGAGAATGACGTCATCGAACCCTCATCCAGTCCTTGGGCATCCCCTATCGTCTTGGTCCGAAAGAAAGACGGCTCCACCAGATTTTGTGTTGATTACCGACGCCTGAATGACATCACCAAGAAGGACAGTTACCCTCTTCCACGGATCGATGACACTCTGGACACCCTTTCCGGACACAAGTGGTTTTCGACCCTGGATTTAAAGAGCGGCTACTGGCAGGTGGAGATACACCCCGACGACCGAGAGAAGACGGCGTTTACAACCGGACAAGGCTTGTGGCAGTTTAAAGTGATGCCCTTCGGCCTCTGCAATGCACCAGCCACGTTCGAGCGTCTTATGGAATCAGTGTTACGAGGACTGTCTTATGAATCCTGTCTTGTCTACTTGGACGACATTATCATCATAGGACGCAGTTTTGAGGAACATTTGGATAATCTTAGGAAGGTGCTGCAAAAGCTTAAGGAAGCCAACCTGAAGTTAAGCCCGTCCAAATGTAATTTGTTCCGCCGTGAGGTGAACTACCTTGGTCACATTATCTCTTCCGAAGGTGTACGAACAGATCCAGATAAGGTATCTGCAGTCAAGAATTGGAGCCGCCCCGAAAATGTCCATCAGCTGCGAAGTTTCCTGGGGCTCTGCACGTACTACAGGAAGTTTGTGAAGGGTTTTTCCAACATTGCACGACCTTTGCATAAGCTGACGGAGAGCAAACAAAAATTTGAATGGTCCAAAGAATGCGAGGATGCATTTCTACAGCTGAAGGAGGCTTTAACATCAACGCCTATTCTCTCTTATCCTCAGCCTGAAAAATCCTTCATACTTGACACTGATGCGAGCCACGAGAGCGTTGGAGCTGTTTTATCTCAAGAAATAGACGGTAACGAACATGTCATCGCTTACTGGAGCAAATGCTTATCCAAGTCGGAGCGAAATTATTGTGTCACGAGAAAGGAATTGCTCGCCATAGTTAAAGCTGTAGAACATTTCCATCATTACCTCTACGGCCGTAAATTCCTGCTCCGGACTGATCATGCCTCTTTAACTTGGCTTTTGAATTTCAAGAATCCAGAGGGCCAGGTAGCCAGGTGGATACAGCGGCTCCAGGAATATGACATCGAGATTAAGCACCGAAAAGGTTTGTCACACGGTAATGCTGACGCATTATCAAGAAGACCTTGTTCCGAGAACTGCCATTATTGCTCCCGAATAGAGAAACAGTACGGGACGACAATCCCTACTGCCTGTCAAGTTACTGCTACTTCATCATCTTCAGATCCTGATCCATGGAGTGACGACCAAGTAAGAAAAGATCAGCTTGAAGACCCAGACCTAAAGCCTATCATAGAGTTAATGGAAAAAGACAGTCGGCGACCTAGTTGGCAAGACATTTCTATCTACAGTCCTGCAACGAAAAGATACTGGGCTCTATGGAACTCTCTCCAGCTGCGAAATGGCGTCCTGTATCGGAAATGGGAATCTGACGATGGTAAAGCATTCAAATGGCAGTTACTCCTTCCCAGATCAAGAATTCCAGACGTTCTAAAGGAGTTGCACAGTAGTCCGACTGGAGGACACTTTGGTATCTTGAAAACCCTCCACAAGGTTCGAGAGCGCTTCTTCTGGAGCAAGGCGAAGGATGACGTAGAGAAGTGGTGTCATTCTTGTGACGCCTGTGCTGCCCGTAAAGGACCGAAGAGAAGAAGCCGCGGGAAGCTACATCTTTACAACGTAGGAGCTCCTTTCGAACGAATCGGGATCGACATTCTTGGTCCTCTACCGAAAACTACTGATGGGAACAAATACATCCTCGTTTCCATTGACTATTTCACCAAATGGCCCGAAGCATATTCCATTCCGGATCAAGAAGCTACCACTGTAGCAGAGACTCTAGTCCAGCATTGGATCTCGAGATATGGGACACCTTTGCAGATCCACTCCGATCAGGGAAGAAACTTCATCTCTGCTGTGTTTAAGGGCCTATGTAAAATCCTCAAAATTGAGAAAACTCGAACGACACCACTACACCCACAATCGGACGGCATGGTGGAGAGATTCAACAGGACAATCCTTAATAATCTCTCGCTTATGGTCTCCAAAAATCAACAGGATTGGGACAAGAAACTTCCTCTGTTCCTGCTGGCCTACCGCAGTGCTGTCCACGAGACCACCGGATATTCCCCATCACAGATGCTCTTCGGCCGAGAGCTTCGGCTACCTTGTGATCTCGTCTTCGGTCTCCCTCCAGATGCGCCTTCATCGCCTGAGGAGTACGTCCAGGATCTCCAGGCCCGGTTGGAGGACGTTCATCACTTCGCACGGGAGCGAATCAACATCGCGACGGAGAAGATGAAGACCCGATACGACACAAGGTCCACTGGCCATGACTTTCAAGAAGGTGACAAGGTGTGGCTATGGAATCCCATCCGACGTAAAGGTCTGTCACCCAAATTGCAGTCGCATTGGGATGGACCCTACACAGTCCTCCACCGGCTGAACGACGTCGTAGTGAGGATCCAGAAGTCATCACATTCAAAACCTAGGGTTGTACATTATGATCGGCTAGCCCCATACTATGGCCATAGTTCGTAAAGTAAATCTAAAGCTACCATGGTAATTTGTTTGTAAATTTTGTAAATAACTTTTGCCTTTAATTGTTTGTAATATTACTTTATCAATGTTATTATTTCTTTCATGTTCTCATTGTTATTGTTTATCATGTTTATGATTGGTCATCATGTAATGTGTGCATCTGTAAGTCTTCCCTTGCTTCCTTTCTGGGGATTGTACTGCCCGGGACGTGCAGTCCTTGGGAAGGGGGCAATGTTACAAATCTTGTAAATAGTTGTTGTTTTTCCTGCCTTGCATCATTTTCATTAGTTTTGGTTTTATCTGACGTCATGTTGCAAAAGTATCTGAAGATATCACTTTTATCACTTGTATACCGGCCCCGTAACACTTTGTAGTTTTTACACTTGCCCTAACTTTAATAAGCGTGAAGACATTTTCGCTCGGAGTGGTGTTTTTCTTTTTATTTCTAGCGTTTTCTTGAATGAATTGTTTAAAGTTATGAATGATTTGGAATATTCCAGATATTACTAGAAAGTTGTCGGGAATTCTTTCCGTGTATAAATAGCTGGCCTTGAACACAAGTCAGTCAGTTTTTCTCAGATTTGATTCTGGTGACTCGTTTTCGTTCGCTTGGGCGAATGGTTGTTTTGCTTTTGTAATTGCTTAATTACTGTTCACGTTAGATACGTGGTGCTGAGTTACTGTTGAGAGTACAGTGTACTGTTTGTTGCCTAATTGCTGATGTTTAGCAATTGTTTTCTGCTCTTATTGTAAATAGTGTAAATACTTGTAAATAAATTTATAGTTACTTCCTCAAGATTGGAATGCTCATTTGAAGAAAGTTGAAGGTGCTACGGACTCGTTACAATACAATTGCGGTTTTTTTTTTCAAAATATTTTTCGGTTTTATCCCCCCTATCTCTTTGCCCTATATCATCAAGGGCCTTCCAAAACCGCTCGAATAAAATTTCGAAAACGAATTTTCGAGAGAGTGTCTCCGATCCCATTCTCCCTATCATAATCGCAGGGCCGTGCTTAGGGGGTGGCAAACTGTGCAACCGCACAGGGCCGCTAAAATATTTTGAAATTTTGGGGCCGCTAAAATACTACAAAAGAAAAAATGTTTTTGTGTGCACGTGGAGAAAAAAACTTTGAAAAAAAAAAAAAAACTTTTTCTTCAAACTACTTTTTTGAACTTTCAAAATATCCAAAATACAAACCGCTTTTGGCGGTGTGTCCAATTCTTCAATTAGTTTCTCTGCCAGGGGTAAACTTGTCTTTTGGAATAATTCAGCAAATATAAATCTTATTTTCTACTTCTACTCAGCGATGGGACATTCTAAAGCGGTATGTTAAAAATGTTACAATTGAGTTTTTATCTTACACAAAAGATGGGAATGCCGAATAGAAAGTATCAAAAATATTAGATTTCAAATTGACGGATATTTATGACAAACTAGCAAAAATACCCGGCGTTGCCTGAGCCAGTAAAAATATTGAGAAACAATTTATAATCGCTTTTTTTCCCCAAACTAAAAGAACTCAAAACGTACCGCTTTGACGATTTAAAATGTCGCTAAATTTGCGGTAACTGTTTTGGGATACCTAGGATAATTTTTCTCCCCTGCCTACTTTATGCAAATATGCTTAGGTATTATTAAGCCAGTAATTTTTGTCAAAGAAAAATTGTCATTTAATGCTAAGAAAATATTGCTGACCATGAAATGACGCTAAAAGTTTTTGTCCTAAGTGATTTCGAAATTAGTAGGGAGCATTTGACAATTATTTGTGCGAAAAACACAAATTAATGGTAATTTTAGTTTTGGGGTCTGATTAATTTCGTATGCGGATTACTTTCTGCTTTGACGTAAGTTTCAAAAGTTTTTTAATGACAACGTACGGAATCGGCCAAAAAAAAAAAAAAAAAAAACAACTTTTCTTCAACTGTGGGAGTATTATTTCGATGATTAAGATTTTGGCGCAGTCTACAAATATCAGACAACAATCGTTTTATTTTAGTTATATCGTAAGAAGTAAAGTATTATTACATAGTCTTTGGCGCCAGAACTGGCGTCAGTGGAAAACATTACCCATAATCTTAGTTATTATAATATTTTTGCAACAAATTCGGCAAGATACCTGTTCGATTGTATTCTAAGTGACCAATTGTAAGTACCGCCCAATCAACGCCAACAAATTTTTAAAAATACTGTAAAATTGTATTTAAAGTTCCATTAAAGTGGAAAATACTGAACCTAATCCATTTATTAGTTGCCAATCTCTTCAAGCGATTACATTACCGATACTCTAAAACACTAAAACACATACTGTCGGCCCCGCTCAAACGAATACTGTCGGTTCCAAGAAATATTATTTGATTAAGCGGAGAATTCGATTAAGCGGAATCTTTAGCATTGCGTCTATGGCATGGGAAATATCTAGTTCCAGGATATTTTATTCGTTTATCCGTTAGACGATTAAGCAGGACCGACAAATTCACGAAACTTGTGAAAATAATTGATACAGTCAACAATTTACTAACAAAGGAATACAATTTATTCTAAAAAAATAATATTTTCACGCAGCAATGCACATTAAAAAACACATTGCTTAAGGATAAATATTCTACTTACACAACTAAGACTACAAAACGTTTTAAATACAAATCATGGTAAAAGCCTGGATATTCCCCATGAAGCTGGAAAAAAAACCTTCGTGATTTGACTTGAGAAAAGCCTTGGACATTAAATACGGAAAGAAGAAATGATGCCCGCAATTTTAGCTTTCGACAGGGAGTTGAGATGATACACTAAATACTGAGTTAGTTTGGTCAATGCCTTTTGATTTATGAGAAATATGTACCTTAAATTGGAATGAAAAAGACGCTACCGATCGAACTTTTTTGAATATCGTTATAAATTATAGCCTATGTGTTATTCTGATGTATATGCTACATTATGGTAAAAGTTTCATCAAAATCCATTCAGTAGTTTTTGCGTGAAAGAGGAACAAACATACATCCATCCATACATCCATCCATACATCCATCCATCCATCCATACAAACTTTCGCATATATAATAGTAGTAAGATTAGTTGAGACATCGGAAATTGCAATGGGGTTTCAAATTTCTCACTTCTTTTTTTATGTATATGGTGCGAATTGTTTGTTCAAATTAATTTCGTTAGGAAAGCAAAGCAAAATTGAGGAAAACGCTTATTTTTTTAGAAAAGTTGAAAAACACTGACTTTGAAATTCTCAAGAGCGGATCTAAAAATTTCTCAAGGGAGGGGAGATTTTTTTTATATTACTTACCCTTTACTTACATACCGTGGTTTAGATCTCTAGATTACAAAATTTTAGTCTTTCAATTCCGAAACATTTCCGGAGTTAAACCCCTGAATCATAGCCTCTCTTAATATCATCGAAGTCATCAAAAATTTCGGTTTTTGTACTTCGCTTCTAAACTTCAATACCGAAAAATTGTGAGGAGAGAATTCTCCGGGTTGTGTCCCCTAACTTCTGTCCTCCCTGACTTGAATCCTCTATTCCCCTAATATCATCAAAGTCATCTAAAATTACGTTTTTTTTTTTTTTTTTTTTTTTTTTTTTTTTTTTTTTTTTTTTTTTTTTTTTAAATCTATACCGAAAAATTGTAGGGAGAGAACTTTCGAGTTTGTGTCTCCCAACTTCTTCCCTCCTGGCATCATCAGAGATCGTCTATGAATTGTGTTTTCGGGGAAGACGGAAGAGTCCAGAACAACATTTCTGTCCCAAATGTCATCAAAGACGAACTTCAATTGTGCCCCCCCCCCCTTTTTTTTAAATTTAATTTCGAAACATTTCCGGATACAGAACTCACCCCAACGAAAACATAGTCGAAGATTGCTTAAAATTCATATTTTAAGATTAAATATCGTAAAAGTGCCGACGTAGGGCCCCTCAAGGAAGGGATCGTAATTCCTTTGTATCCGTCTTAAAATTTTGTAATTGCAACGAAAGATCTAGCTCTCTATCATTGGAAATGAATACTAATGAAATTTCTTCTCCTCCTGTTAACACTCTTCGTAGAAATAGTGTTAACAAACAATTTTCTTACGAGTCAATCTTTTATGTTCACCTAGGAACGTTTTCAAAAAAAAAAAGACTTTATTAAGAAATTTGGATTTCTTTGCAATACTCCAGCATTAAAAACTTTGGAAGAGCATGATTTAATAACTAATTACAATAACTTGGCGTTAGAATTAGACAATGTGAATGGATCCGATTTATACACAGAGTTAAAAGTTTTTATAAATTTCCCTCCAGAGAAACTTTAATTTCAATCACTTAAATATTTGTTTGAAAACAGTTTCCAAAATATATTACTAAATTTTGTTATTGATTTACGAATTTTCTAACTATTTCAGCTACAGTTGTCTCGGCAGAACCTACATTCTCAAAGCTAAAATAAATTAAAAAACGTATTTAAGATCTATTATGATTAAAATGCTCTAGCACTAATATCGATTGAAAATGATTTTTGTATTTCTTTAGATTTTTCACACTTAATTGATGAATTTGCTGCTCAAAAAGCTAGAAAAATTATTCCTCATTAAATCGCTTACTTCATTTTATTTTGTTTATTTATTAATCTCCAGATTTTTCTTTTTTGAAATAAATGTTTGTTTTTGGTAAATTTTGATTGTGTCTGTGTCTTTTCTTTTTTTCTTTTTATTTTTAATTCACATTCTATAACAATTTTATAGTAAAATGTCTGAATAATTTCCGGTTTTTATGTGTTGGGATTGGTGCATGTTGCAGTGTGTAATAATTTAAATGTATTATGTTTTATGAGAAGGGGGAAATAAAAATAAATTAAAAAAAATGTTTATTTCTCTACTATTAAAACAAATTTCGCACAGGGCCGCTAAAACTCTAAGCACGCCCCTGCATAATCGGAGATGATTAGATTTTCGTTTTTAAGATTTCAATTTCGAAAAAGGTCTCTCCCTGGAACCTCATTTAAATTACCAAAGATTGTCTAAATTGCATTTTTAAGAAGATTATTTCGAAAAATTTTCTCGAATCCTCGTCCCCTGAATTTTACCAAAGATCGTCTAAAACTGCATTTTTCGAGCTACAATTAAAAAAAATTTCCCGGGGAGGACCGCCTGGACCCCCTTTTCTATACTATTAATTGATGTATAACAGATGCCCTTTACAAATTTCGATTTGGAAAACGGAAGGTTGAGTACCCCCCTCGAATTTCCTTTTTCCCCCAACATTTTCGAAGATTAGTTTTAAAATACATTTTTAAAACTGCAAAATTCGATTTGAGTAATAAATACACTCGCGATTAAACATATATCAAATTGCATTCTGCTACTGCCCTCAGTGTGGTCTCAGTAAATAAATTTCAAAATTGTTTGGGTATAATAATTTGGAGAAGTTCATGATTTTAGCTCATCGGCAGACACTCCCCCCCCCCCTCCCCCACCGGGGCTGCATCTGAAAAAATATGCCAGGGCTGAATTTTCATCCCAGTCCGTCCCTGTATGTAATACATTGGTTAATGCGTAGTACATGGTTTATTTGAACTATGTTCAATTCTGTCAAATCTGATATCTTTTGGAGGCTCTCTCGCGCAAGCTTTCTTTTTTTTTTTTTTTTGGTTTGTAACTCTAGTTCCTCTGTAGCTAATGGTCTCCCTTTTTTAAATACGCTTTTATTAACTTCACATGTGGGTTTGTTTGTATGTATGTATGTATGTAACTCTGAATAAAAGATAAAATTTACGTTCTTTACAAGTATAAAAGTAATATATTTAATATTATTTTTAATACTAAAGGCTAAACTGTATTGCATGTTGAAATATTATAAGTGCATGTAAACTTAAGTGCGGATATTCAGTAGTTTTGAAAATCAGAGGGAAACCCGTGATGATCACAGCGCATTCCAATGTAAAGCGTATTTTTTAGTTTTTTTTCAAACCTATATTTTAAAATTATTAATAATTTTACTTGTCCGTGTAAGTACAACGTTTGTGCTAACTGAAATCTAAAATGAACACGTTTTGAAGGCTTTTCCCTATTGATTTTTTGTTTTTTCTCTCTGTTGAACATCAGCTAAGCATTGATAATTGCGAGGTCTAATAAACGGTAGAACAGCCGAAAGTACCACTTTTGGGTCCGCATGATTATTCTATACCTTCCAAAAAGAGAAAAAAACTAGCACGAAACATAAACAATGCACATACTTCATGAACTAAGATGAATCGAAGTGTTCTCTGGATGCTTACTGCATAATGTTGCCAAATGGCTACAGACATGTATTATGTCCTACATTTTTTCAAAATAATTATTTTGATGTAAAACGCATCTTAAACGAAAGATAAATGTTTATTTTATTAATGTTGTTTCTTTAAAAGACAAAGAAAATATTTCATTGTAAAAAATAATTTCAAAACTTATCAATTTAAGTGATTTTAAAAGCTATCCATATGGATTCATTTAAGAGCATGTAACAGACCAGCAGTGCTGCCATGTATGGAGGATAAATGGCGATAATTGCTTTAAAGATACACAATACTTGCTTTTTATACATTGAGTTGCCTTATGACTACATTCTGCTATTCATAAGAAGGACAAATTGTCCATGTATCCAATTAGCAACACCATGCAGTGTAGGGTTAAAAATGAAAGAGTATTTGAGCCGTACGTGTCGCTTAGTTGAACCAAACGTACATGCAAAGAGCAATTTCCACAAACACATGGTGCATCATTGAAGTCTTTCTTAAGCAATGCCAAATAGCTATTTGCTTTTTTTTTTTTTTTTTTTTGGCCTCAGACGTGACCTCAGACGTCGTGTAGTCCATTTTTCAGATTGGATTCAGTCTGCAAAAAGTGTGCATCCTACTTGAGACATCCGCCGACCTTTACTCCTTCGAGTGGTGGCACCCAAGTTCTGCCCACACACATCTTTTCCAATTCGTCACTAAGAAAAACATAATGTGAATTCAAGACGTCAAAATTCAAATTATTTTTTTCTATTTTTTGTTTTCTTTGCCTTCTTTTCATAAGGTGAGATTTTTTTTTTACTCATAGTCAAAGGAGGTGGAGACAGGGTGTTGTACACTTCTAGTGACAATTTTCTTGGAAAAAGTCAAACAAAAAGAGAGAGATACAGAGAGGGCTAGAGATTTTTTATGACACTGAAAGAAGGGTGTTTAACCCGTTACCACCAAGTGATCTATTTATAGATCACCTCTTTTCAGACTCAATGAAAACTATACCTTTTTATCGTTTCTTATTCTTATTGGCTGGTTTCTTATTGGAAATTGGTCAATAGGAAAATAGCAAAGAATAAGAAATGATAAAAAGGTATAGTTTTCAGTGAAGAGTCTGAAAAGAGATGATCTATAAATAGATCACTGGGCGGTAACGGGTTAAATTAATTACAGCACATTCTAAGCAATCATTGGTAGGGTCTCTTTTTTTCTGCAAAGCACAAGTGAGTTAAAGCTTGAATTTTTAAAATAATCAAATAATGTGAATATTCTGAGCGACGGGGATACTTCTATCTATATTTCATCTTGTTTGATTGAAATAAATTGAATCTCTTAAATTTTATGTAGGACTCCACATTTTAGGACATACGTGGGTTGTTCTTTTTTCAACCTCCGATAGGCTATAAAAAATAAACGGATTCAAATACAAAAAATATTTTATTATCAAAAGTAAGGTACAATGCTCTTCAATTATCTACATAATCACCTTGACGATTGAAGCATTTTTTATATCCGATAACAAGCTTTATAATAGACTCCTCGTAAAATGTTGCCGCCAATGATTGGAAGTGAGTTGTGACGGTGTCTTTGGGTTCCGCGCCACTTTGGACGCACGATAACTTTTCAGACCCCAAGCAGGGGTCTCCAAGTCCCTGCTTCAGTTCAGGCATGGTTACCTGCTATCCTTAAGCAGCTAGCCAGACGGGCGAAAAAGAGCGTACATGCAGAACTTACAATTTCTGCCACTTCAGTCATTTGGCGCTGATCTCCTAGGGTTCGGTCGGGGCCTCCGAGAGAGTGCAGGGAAAGCAGCTCCGCTGCTTCTTCGTCTAGTCTCTTCTCGGAGGCCCCGGTTCGGTGCGGCTTTTTAAAGGGACGGCTATAGTAATAACATGCGTGTAAAGACTTGATTTCTAGGAGTAAAACTGTTTCAGTCTTGCTGAAAAAAAAATAAAACATTAAAATACATAGTGTTGTTATGTGTTCACAGTTTAAAACATTTATAATGCACATCAAACAATTTAAAGATTGTTTAAAAGTCATAACACATGCAGTCTTCGAAACTACATTTACGTGAAACATTACGTTTACATCTGATTTAGAAGATAGCTTTATATATTCGAGAGACAATCATTTATTTAAAGGTTTTCATTTTCCTCACTTTCGTTTTAACCAGAGTTACAAAAAGGAAAGCTGATTCTTCTAAAATTACATTTATAGAAGCGCCGAAGAAAACGTAAAAGTTCAATTAAAATGCAGTTAGATGCAGGCCCGTCCTTCCGAATTGCGGGAGGGGGTCAATTAAATTACAGTTTTGTATTTTAATTGACCCCCTCCCCCGAATAGGGGGAATTCCGAATTGGGGGCGTCAGAGGGGGTCAATTAAAATACAGTCCCCCCTGGGGGGACTGTATTTTACAGAACGAGCCACGAATCCAGTCCCCCCAGGGGGGACTGCATTTTAATTGACATCCCTCTGACCCCCCTCCCCCAATTCGGAATTCCCCCCATTCGAGGGAGGGGGTCAATTAAAATACAAAACTGTATTTTGATTGACCCTGCCCACCCCCGAATGGGGGGGAATCCTGAATTGGGGGAGGGGGGTCAGAGGGGGGTCAATTAAAATACAGTCCCCCCTGGGGGGACTGTATTTTACAGAACGAACCACGAATACAGTCCCTCCAGGGGGGACTGTATTTTAATTGACCTCCTCTCCCAATTCGGAATCCCCCCCCCAATTCGGGAGAGGGGGGGTCAATTAAAATACAAAACTGTATTTTAATTGATCCCCCTCCCCCAATTCGGAAGGACGGGCCTGCATCTAACTGCATTTTAATTGAACTTTTACGTTTTCTTTGGCGCTTCTGTATTTTAATTCCTCATATGTTTAAGAAAATTTTATTTTATTTTATTTTTATTTATTTATTTTTTTAAGGTGAAATATATTCAAATAATCATGCAATATAAAAATGAAAGCAATAACCAATGAAAAACCTTGTGCCACGAAAATAGCATGTGCAGTAGGGTGTATCGAAAAAAACTTTTTTTCGAAATTCAATTTACTAAGTTGATAAAAAGTTGCCCCTACCTACCCACATATTCCACAAAAAATTTCAGTCTAATCAGAAATTGTTTAGGTGTTCCGCACGAGGCCTGAAGTTTGTGAATTTCTTCAGAAATATGATTTTTTTTCTAATTTTTTTCAAACATTAAGAATAAATGTTAAAAATAATTCAAGTTGAAAAATGTACACCCCAAAGTCAGAAGACAAAATTGGGTTTAAAAGAAAGTATATTAAACAACATTTAACTCTCCCACATTTATTCTAAACTGACGTAATTTTCACCAAAACTAGCATTTTACAAGGCCATGCGGCTTGGTTAGAAACTTGTTTATGAATGCGGAATCTAACTGAATTTACACTTCACACTGGGATTCATCTGTGATTTATGTGGAGTAAAAAGTAAAATAATATAAACTATAAATAGAATCTAAGGCCCTCGTCATACAGTGCCCGCGTTCTATCGGGGCCCCCGTGATGGTAAACGAAATACAGCTCCGCTAGCATAGCTGCTTTAGAATTGCAGAAGAACATATATCTTTGGTTGAGGAAACAGGCTCTAAATATTTCGGACATGGTGCCCCAGAAAAAGAAATTGTAGCTTCAGTTTTACGATTTATAGGAAAAAAAAGTTTTATTGATAAAGAACATAAAAGCTATCGGTTGTGATGGCACATCAGTATTAACACTGGAAAATCAAATGATGCTATTAGACTTCCAAAAAAGTCTTTAGAACCCTCACTACAAGCCGTGGTATGTTTTCTTCATTTAATGCATTACCACTTAGAAAGTTAATGGTGGCTCTTGATAGACCGTCTAGTGGACAAAATTCTTTTAGTTGACTGATTGGAGAATTCTAACAATATTGCTAAGATCTACCAGTCATGAACTTTAAGAAAATAGAATACGTTTTACCAGAAGTTGATGTCAAAGAATTGAGTCAAAAATACTTATGGGATGGGTCAAAAGCTGTAGTCAAAGTCTGTCAAATGTTCGCACAATTTAGCAGAAAGGAACACTGCAAGCTTTTCCCATGCAAGATGGCTTCTTTACAGTGGGGAATGGATAATATTTTGGAGATTTGTATCCAAATACTTGCTGCAATCTATGATCTTAAAAAAATGCTTAGATGCCTGATTTTATGCTGAGATTCGATTGTGAAAAAGCAGAGAGCATAAACCTTTATTATAAATTCTGCTAGTTTATTTAACGATGAACTTGGATCACTAGTTGCGATGTATAGCCTCAAAACTTTGCCATCGTGAGCCATCTTGCATGGGAAAAGCTTGCAGGGTTCCTTTCTGCTAAATTTTGAGAACATTTGACAGACATTACAGCTTTTGACACATCCCATAAGTATTTTTGACTCAATTCTTTGACATCAACTTCTGGTAAAACGTGTTCTATTTTCTTAAAGTTCATGACTGGTAGATCTTAGCAATATTGTTAGAATTCTCTGATCGGTCAACTAAAAGAAATTTTGTCCAGTAGTCGGTCTTTCAAGAGCCACCGTTAACTTTCTAAGTGGTAATGCAATAAATGAAGAAAACATACCACGGCTTGTAGTGAGGGTTCTAAAGACTTTTCTGGAAGTCTAATAGCATCATTTGATTTTCCATTGTTAACTAATGTGCCATCACAACCGATAGCTTTTATGTTCCTTATCAATAGAACTTTATTTTTCCATAAATCGTGAAACTGAAGCTATAATTTTTTTTCCTGGTCCATTTACTGAACCATGTCCGAAATATTTAGAGTTTTTTTCCTCAACCAAAGATATATGTTCTTCTGCAATTCTAAAGCAACTGCGCTAGCGGAGCTGTATTTCGTTTACTATCATCGGGGCCCCGATAGAACGCGGGCACTGTGTGACGAGGGGCTTAGATTCTGTTAGTAGTTTATATTATTTTACTTTTTACATCCTATAAATCACAGATGAATCCCAGTGTGAAGTGTAAATTCAGTTAGATTCCACATTCATAAACAAGTTTCTAACCAAGCCGCATAGCCTTGTAAAATGCTAGTTTTGGTGAAAATTACGTCAGTTTAGAATAAATGTGGGAGATTTAAATGTTGTTTAATATACTTTTTTTTAAACCCAATTTTGTCCTCTGACTTTGCGGTGTACATTTTTCAACTTGAATTATTTTTAACATTTATTCTTAATATTTAAAAAAAATTAGAAAAAAAATCATATTTTTGAAGAAATTTACTAACTTCAGGCCTCGTGCGGAACACCTAAACAATTTCTGATTAGACTGAAATTTTTTGTGGAATATGTGGGCAGGTAGGGGCAACTTTTTATCAACTTAGTAAATTGAATTTCGAAAAAAAGTTTTTTTCGATACACCCTAATGTGCAGCTCAGCCAAATAAATTGTGGCGGCCAAAAGATTTGAAGTGAAGATATTTTGATAAAGATGATCTGATGACGGTAGCGCGAGCTGATGGAGCGAGCGCAAACGTTCGATAAATAAATTGAAGATTTGTATAACAGACAAGGTTTTACAGTTGTAATCTACGTTAATAAAAGATATATTTTACACTAAATTGGTGACCCGGACGTGATATGAACACGCAACCTTCTGATATTTCAACGGCTGGTCGCACATGGCTTATTGATTAACTCTGCAAAAACCGTCTTGGGGCAACATACTGTCACTTTTCTGGGATATGAAGTTTCCGTCAACGGCACTCGGCCACTGCCTGAGCGCATCGCGGACTTGCAAAAGTATCCACTCCCCAAGTCAGCCCGAGATCTTCGCCGTTTTCTGGGAATGATAAATTTCTACAGGCGTTTTCTGCCAAACGCTGCCCGATTTCAGGCGCCACTTCATGAAGCAGTCGCCTCTCTACGCTGATCTCAACCAATTGCATGGAACCCTGATCTGGAAAGGGCATTCGAGGACACGAAAAAGATGCTGTCGGATGCGACACTTCTGTACCATCCCGCACAGGAAGCACCTCTGGGACTATTCACCGATGCATCTAACCATTGTGTCGGAGCAGCAATGATGCAATTCGTGGACGGAGGATGGCAACCTATTGGATTTTTCTCCAAAAAGCTTACCCCCATGCAAGCCGAATGGCCAGCATACTACCGCGAGCTGCTGGCTATCTTTAAAGCCGTGCAGCATTTTCGTCATCTTTTGGAAGCTCATCATTGCACGATATATACTGACCACAAACCCATCACGTTCGCCTTTCAGCAGCGACGAGATAAACTTCCACCGGTTCAGTTAAACCAGTTGTCTTTCATCGGGCAATTCACTACCGACATACAACATATCAGCGGAGCCGATAATGTGGTTGCGGACACCTTCTCTCGGATCGCAGCTGTTAACATTTCGCCGGTCAACATCGACGTTTTGGCCAACGCTCAAGCGAACGACCCTGAACTACAGGAACTACTGTCATCAAAGAGCTCCTCCTTACACCTGGAATATGTACAATTTCATAATAGTAACACGAGGCTGATTTGCGACACGTCGCTGCCAAAGCCAAGGCCCTTCGTTCCGACACCACTTCGAAAACAGGTATTCAACTCCCTACACGGCCTCAGTCATCCAGGAACCCGGGCATCAGCACGACTAGTATCTTTCCGGTTCGTGTGGCTACGCATTCAGGGTGACTGCCGAGTTTGGGCCCGAGCTTGTCAGCAATGTCAACAGGCGAAGGTGGGGCGACAAGTCCTTTCACCACTGAAGGAATTCACCTTACCGCAATCTAGATTCCGACACGTGCACATTGACCTGGTTGGACCTCTTCCTTTGGTGAAGAACTACAAATACTTGATGACTGCCGTTGACCGCTTTTCTCGATGGCCAGAGGCTTGGCCACTGGAAGGGATCACAGCCGAAGAAGTCGCCCACGCCTTTGTCACTGGATGGATCTCTCGATTTGGTTGTCCCGAAACCATCACAACAGATCAGGGGCGACAATTTGAGGCGCAATTGTTCTCGCAGCTAGGAAAATACTCCGGTTTCTGGCGCTCTCGTACCACAAGCTATCATCCGTGTTCCAATGGCATGGTGGAACGTTTTCACCGCCAACTGAAAGCCTCCTTGATGTGCCATAATGACTCTTCATGGCGGGAAGCGCTTCCGATGGTTCTTCTTGGTATCCGCAGTGCCATTAAAGAGGACCTTAACGCATCAGCAGCTGAGCTAGTTTATGGAGAGCCATTACGCCTCCCAGGTGAAATGCTAACAAGAAATGATGATCAATCCATGGATGTTAGGTCCATGGTCGATCGGCTCCGTTGTTACATGGCCCGACTGCGGCCTGTACCGGGGTCACGGCACGGCATACGTCGAACATTTGTACACAAGGACTTAGCTACATGCACGCATATGTTTTTAAGAGATGATACAGTACGAAACTCGTTAGTTCCTCCCTACTTAGGTCCCTACCGAGTGGTCGAGCGCAACGACAAAACGGTGGTCCTCAAAATTGGTGTCAAAGACGTTAGGGTATCCATCGATAGAGTGAAACCCGGTTACACACTCAACGATGAGCAGGATCAGGCAGCGACAAACCACTCCCAGGCTCTCCCAAACCTGAACCCTTCAGTTGACTCAAGGTCTACCTCACCAAAACAAAATAATAAGCTGCCTGGCATCCTCAAGACTCCGGGCTACACTACACGTTCAGGTCGCCACGTCCGTGGAATACCCAGTGGAATACCCCAAAATACCCCAAAATACCGTATGTTGGAACTATATACTACCCAGGGGGGTATTGTGGCGGCCAAAAGATTTGAAGTAAAGATATTTTGATAAAGATGATCTGATGACGGTAGCGCGAGCTGATGGAGCGAGCGCAAACGTTCGATAAATAAATTGAAGATTTGTATAACAGACAAGGTTTTACAGTTGTAATCTACGTTAATAAAAGAAGAAATTCATTTGCTTTCCTATTAAAATTTTGTATTTAACAGAAAATTAACGAATCTCAAAAAATAAAGAAAAAATTAAAAAAAATAATAATAATAAAATAAAATAATATAATGAATATATGAATGAATTTAAACTTTTCAGAGATTCAGATTATTTTAAAGTGAAGACAATGAGCACACCAACGTTCTTATTGCGCCAGTACCAGTTGTAAATTAAATTGCAAACTAAAATGCAAAAAAAAAAAAAGTGCCTGCGAAAAGAATGAAAATGATTTTCGTCAATACTTTGCAATAGACACTCTAAAACAACATTCACAAAGAAAAAAAAAAGAACACATGAAATTAAAGTGCAATCAAGTATCGTGGGATGTGTTTCGATGAATGATGCATGAACAGAAAACTCACTTGAAAGAAATAACGCGGTTTTCACTGAAAAGCAAAGCGAAATCCAGATTGTTATAATAGAAATACGCGCAAACTAACCCTAGGAGATCAGCGCCACAAGCGGCGACAACGGTAACTTCGCCCTGTACGAGATTTCCTTTGTTCTCCGGCGCGTTTGGCTAGCCGCTTAAAGCGCGATTCAGATTGCGAGCGAAGCGCGCGGGCGAAGCGAATTTTTCCCCGCGAAACCGGTTTTCGGAATGCGTTCCCATGACAACGCGGCGAATATTCGCCTGTCGCGTGAGATCTAGCATGCTAGATATCTTCGCGTGCGAAAGGCGAACGAAATTTGGCAACGAGAGCGACAGCCAGTCAGAGGGAAGGCGCCATCTTTGCTCTGTTTTGACCGCGTGCACATCCGATTTCATTGGCTCTCGCGAGATGTGCGCGCTTTATCCTTAGTGGATGAATACCATCACGTGACTTTCGCCCTCATCTAGTATGAATGATCAGAATTTTTCACCTGCGAGCGAAAAACGCTTCGTACGTTCGCGTCGCTCGCAATCTGAATCGGCCTTAAGGCCCGGTTTCCTAGGAGTGAAATCGTCGATCTCTGGCGAGGCGACAGACGCCGCCGCCTTCTGCGCATGCGCCTGAGCCGCAGATTGACGTCGCTTCATGCCATGCTCCAATCAAACTGGTTCTGATTCCAGCGTGCGTCGCGCCCGGCGTCGGCGACGATTCTAGGAAACCAAGCCTTAAGGCCCAGTTTCCTAGAATCGTCGCTGCCCAGAATCGCCTCGCCAGAGATCGACGATTTCACTCCTAGGAAACCGGGCCTTTAAGGATCGCAGGTAGCCATGTCCCAGTCCAATGATGAGAATGAAGATGAGCCCGTTCCTACTGGATCTGGTGCACCCCAACCAACACTTCCTATACAGCCCGCACTTGCAGATGAGACAACATTAAACACTGCTGTCGGAGTTGATTCAAACTATGTAGGTGAGTATATGGTACTGAAGTATGTGGCTCGCAAGTATCTATGGCAAATAGTAGAATAGAAGGGATACGCGTTTCAGTTCATTCTTCCTTTCTTTGATACTAATCGCGATTTGTGCAACCAAGCACTAATCTTTTCTGTTCTAAAAGGCAGTCAGATAAGGGGCATATGTTTTCTTCAATTTGGACCAATATGACACCTACCTGCTTGTTACGACACAATTATGCACTTGCTGATGGCGCCATCAGCAACTATAAAGGCAGTGCTTTTTATTCACCTGTAGAGCAGGTGCATATTTTTACAACACCGATGTTCATGAATGTTTCTTAACCGAATAATAAACATGTTTTAACGAATCTAAAGTTTCTACTATTTTACCTTTTTACAGTCCACTATCAACTTTTAAACTACAGAACCTTACCACTGCTGTCTTTACCTCATTGCAGAAGTCTTCTCTTTTCTACGGCCCTGGTAGGAAGTAGTTTCATCTTAAACTGAAATATTTTGCTAGTATGCACGTTTGGGTGACAGGAATTGCCGCTGTTTTTAAAAGGAATTTAGAAGAATAGAAGAACCTTTGTTTTGTTCATTGACAAAATAAAGAAGGAAGACAGCTTTTCTGAGTTTTACTATACGTTTTTAAAAATGGTTTCAAACTTAAAGCACTTTTTTTTAATAGGCTTTGATATTTCGGGAGACACAAGAAAAGAGCGGTATATCTGAATGAGCGTTATAGCGAGACGCGATGTAACGAGGGGCTTGTATTTAGATTTAAAAACATAAACGTCCTAATGCAGTCACGTACCTAGATAATATGTTGCACTCTTACAATCTCCGTCGCAAGAAAGTTAATTCATGGATTTATTTTAACATAAGGGTCATTCCATGTCAAGTGTCCCAAATTTTCAGAAAATCCTTACTCGACCCCCTCCGTTTTTGATGAATTTTCTTTTTGGATGTAGGGGAATGTTGGGCAAAGTGAAATAGTTAAGATGGCTGACCTATTTCAAAATGAACTCATCGGAAATTTGCTCTGAAAATTATTGTACATAGAGAGTGAATAATGTATTTTGTATGACTACTTGCGTTGAAATATTATTTTTCATTTTTGGCTGTTATTTTGCACCTTCAAAAAAAGGTAGAAATTTTCCACCTTAAAAAACCATAGGGCAAAGAGAAAAATGCAATATTTTTGCTATGAAAAATTTTCTATTTTATAATTATCAGTAATTTTCATCAAATGAAGCGTAAACAAATGAGTAAATGACTTATTATATGAAAAAATAAACGAATAAATAAATAAACATATTGATAAACTCATTAATTTATGAGAAAATGAAATAAGTGAATAAAATAGAGAGTGAATAGGAAAATCGGTGAATTAATAGGTAAAAGAATGTAAATTAATTAATAAATAAAGAAATACGTACGAGGGGTGGGGGTAAAAAATTAAAGCATAAATAAACAAAATGAACTGTTTCACGTTGCCCCATCCACTTTGCCCCGCGTGCACTTGACAAATTACATTGAACATTTAAAATCAAAATTCTCTTAACCCATTAATGCCTGACATTTTTTTTTAAAAGATATTTTGTATACTGGTTACGAATAGTGTTTAATGGACAGGAAAAATAATTTAAAAAAATCAAGTGAAAAATATTTTTTTTTATTACGAAAAGAAAAATATTTTTTAAAAAGGGACGCTACCCACCAAACGGTGCACATTGCTTTTACTAAAAAAAAAAATTCTGCCTACGATATAATATCTGAAAAGACATTTTATAAGAAGAAATAAAAGCAGCACAATTAACATAAACAGAAAAGCTGGGAATAATTTTTAATACTTAGCTTTTTGATCTAGAGATTGAACGATGGAATTCTTGATAAAAATCATAATAAAACGGCTACATGACACACTTTACAATGGTTACGTGCTGCAATCTGTTAATAATGAATTGAAACAATACCAAAGTAATAATTTAACACTATTATTTGGTTGAAATGTTCATTTTTGGAGGATTCAGACGCACTTTTTGGACCGTCCCTAAAAAGGGACGCTAGGCATTAATGGGTTAATATAAAGGAAATAAGTATTGTACTGGATACCAGTAGATCTCAATAAATACTTAAAATGATAATTACAAAAATTTTATAATTCTATCATAACAAAAAATATTTTCGAAAAAACACGAATATTACAATAAGTGTACCAAATTTTGAAAATGACTTGTATAATGTTTTTCGTTGATCTTTAGATCTATCTATTTGTTGACAGGAATCGACTGTATGTCTAGGGACTTTGTTAAAATATAGCTAGATAGGTGGCGCTGCAAACTGGGAAAATATTTTGCTATTTCCCTTTGCCCCACATTCCCCTACATATAAGACATTCATTAGGCCATACCAAATTATAGCTCCATAAGCCCTATGGTTCAGTCAATATAAATTATTTTGTAAAAGCCTCTTTTTCGTGTCGTAGAAAAAATGATCAAATCGTCAAGTTGATGCTTTTATTGCTCGTGACCTAAGATGATTATTAGACTCAAATTTGGGGATTCTGATCACTGCTTAGGATAGAATAGCCTACCTGTGTAACAAAAGCTCATTGCGCTGTAGATATTTTACAATTTATTGCCAAAGTTGGTTAAAAATCGTTTTTTGGCAAATTTGGACCACACGATATCAGCTTGTACAGTGCGTCGCAAAAGTTTAAGCACTATGCAAATTTTTGAATAAAAAGAAATCTTTTCAGCAGAATGCTTTCATATTTATACTGTAAGTGGCTACTATGACCCTAATTAAGTGTTTGAAGTTTTGAAAAATATAACCGCAACGAAAATCAGAAAATACAGAAAAATATTTTTTTGGCTGTCGCAAAAGTTTATGCACAGATCAGATTTTATGCAAATATCTCTTGAAACGTGATGCGTGAAGAACCAGTGCGGTTCTTTTGAACGAGTTATATAGTGTAGCAATGGCTTAAAGTGTTATCAAGATGCCGAAGTCACTACAGTTCTCGTCTGAAGAAGTTGTGAAACTCTGGAAGCTGAAAGCAGAAGGTAACTCTGTTATGCAAATTTCAGTGATTTTAAATCGATCTAAACGTGGTATTTATAATGTTCTGAAACGTGGAAATCAATTTAAACCTGCGTTTCGCTCAGGAAGACCGAGAAAAACTACCTCTCGTGAGGATAGAAGAATTAAAAAACTGGTCTTAACTGAAAATTTGTCACTTAATCAAATAAAAACTAGACTTGTAACAAAATTATCACGTGATACCATAAGCAGACGAATAAAAGAATCAGGATTTATCAAAAAACAAAAGTTAGCTCGCAAACCTTTTCTGAAAAAGTGTCACAAACAAGCAAGACTGCAGTGGGCAAAGCATCATATGCATTATAGTGACGAATGGCTTACTGTTGTGTTCTCTGATGAAAAAAAATGGAATTTAGACGGTCCAGATGGGTTCTCATACTACTGGCGTGACTTGAGGAAAGATCCGAAGTGCGTATTCAGTAGGCAACATGGTGGTGGCTCAGTCATGGTATGGGGCGCTTTTTGCTTCAACGAACAAACTTCTCTTAGCTTTCTAAAGGGTAGACAAAATTCAGAAAGGTATCAAGATACCCTGAGAAAGCATTTGTTACCATTTGGTGAAGTCCTAGGTGGTCCTGATTGGATTTTTCAGCAAGACAACGCTTCAATACACAATTCCCGTAGTACGAAAGAATAGCTTGCTTCTCAAAATATTAGTGTAATGAACTGGCCAGCACTCAGCCCGGATTTAAATCCCATAGAAAACATCTGGGGAATTCTCGCACGTGACGTATACCAGAATGGGAAGCAGTATTGCTCTGTTCAAGAGCTTAAATCTGCAATCGAGGAAGCCTGGTACAGACTACCTCCCGAAACCTTCCATAATCTCGTGCTATCGATGAAAAATCGCATATTCGAACTCATCAGATGCAACGGTAACACCATAGACTACTAAAAGACTTTTATGCTTTCTAAAATATATGTATTCCGTTTTTGTGCCTAAACTTCTGCGACAGCAAAATTTTGATTTTAGCATGTAATCGTATTTTAATTTCTATGAATTTTTTCCTAATTCGAAACATAGATTTGTAAGCTGTTTGTTTAATTACAGTAAAAATTTCAAAGCTTTTTGGTGTATCCTTTTCGTCTTATCAAAAGATTTCGGTTGTGCTTAAACTTTTGCGACGCACTGTATCTGCAAAGAGAATGACTTTTTGAAGCTAATTCTTTCCTTGTTTGTAGCCTGATAGTATATCCGAAAGGTGTGCAAGTGACATCTTGATAGCTCAAATAATTGCTGAATTATCCGAGTTGAAATTCTAGGCATTTTTTTTCTCAATTTCAAAGGGCAATATCTCAAAAGGGTCATCTTGAATTTCAATTTTCTTTACATTATTGGAAAGAGCTTCAAAAATCCATAAAAAAATCCATAAATTCTGTATTGGAAGGAATGTTCATTTTCTTTTGTAAAACCTTCCACTCATTTTGTAAATTTAACTCCCCCATATTGTTGTTTTCTTGAGTTTCATTATCTGGACCTAAAGACAAAGCATCTTTTATGAAACCAGCCTTCTTAAAACAGTTAGCAATTGTCTGCGGGGTCACATCACTCCATGCCTTCTGCAGTTCTCGGAGACAGTCGAGCAGAGTAATGCAAAGCTCTGTTTTTTTTATCTATACACTATAGTAATTTCAATACAACACGCTTTCTATAGTGAACCTTTAAATTTTTTATGACGCCTTGGTCCATAGGCTGCGTGATAGAAGTTGTGTTCGGAGG
>JAXGGA010014813.1:0-30993 GCA_038373865.1 Uloborus plumipes | reverse complement strand
AGCACTGTTTCTCCTTGTTTCTCATCGTTTTTTCTATTCTTTTCGCACAAAACTGAAACTAAATCAAAATATCTGATCATATGTCTGTGTCCCCATAACTATCTTCCACATTATCTAGTGTGCAGCTGTTATTTAATTTTTTTAATTGTTTGTGTTCTTTTTCATTTTGTTGTAAAGGAAAGTAATACAGAAAGATATATCATATCTATATACAAGGTCTGTCTTTTAAGTAATGAGAATATTTTTGTCCTGACGCGGCTGTACGCCAGAGGGCGCTCCGACCGGTTGTAGTCGGTAGTGTGGCCTTCGACCTTGATAACGCTTCATTCGGCAGTAGCTTGCTGGCTTTAGTTGAGGCGGAATCACGTGAGGCGTAGACGTCTTCGAAAAAGTGTGTGCAAGCTCAAAATGCGACAAAACATTGAACAGCATTACGCAATCAAATTTTGCGTGGAATGATTCAGCAAGCTTACGGCAGGGAAAGCTTATTGCAAGCTTAAGTTTTAGATGCCATAAAATGTTTAAAAAAGGCGAGGGGAGCGTGGAGGAGGAACCCACTGCAGGTCACACAATCAACATCAAGAACCGCAGAAACCGAGCAACGTGTGCGAAATTTCCTGAACACAGACCTGCGTTTAAGTGTTCGCATGATCGCAGAACAGCTAGGAATGGATAAAATAGTTGTGCACAAAATCATCAGTGAGGATCTTGGGATGAGAAAGATTTGCGACAAACTCGTGCTGAAAGTTTTGACGGAAGTTTAAAAGCAAAACCATGAGGCCGTTTCAAATGATCTTCCAAAGTCTCCCTAAAGCCCCAACCTTGACCCCCTCCCCCCAGTAGACCTTCTCCTCTTCCCTAAAGTGAAAACCGCCCCCAAAATGCGCCACCACGGGACCCTAGATGATGGCAAAAGGGCTTGCACGCATGCTGTGAAGGATGCTTCAGTTGGTGGCTACCAGGGGGCGCACGAAGCGCGGAAATGTCACCTGTAGAAGTGTGAAGATGCTCAAAGAGTATATTTTGAAGACTACTAAAAATTTGTAGCGATATCTCTAATAAATTATTTTTTACGGACTTATTCTCATTACTTAAAAGACAGACCATGTACATATATTAAATAAACACTGCTTTTTTGATCATAACCTCTCATGTTGTTTAACTTCTTTACAGATTGCTCCCCCCTTACCCTACCTTCCCGCTCCAAACTTTTATTTTTCTTATCATCCCGCCTAACCTCATTTCAAAGCCTTAGTCTCTACTGATGTCTGGTAGTGTTTCAGTTTGTTCTGTTAGTTACTCTTTCCTATTAGCTCATGAGCTTTGTCCAATAAGAGAAAAGAAAGACAGTGATGGGGACTGACGTATAACCTGATACTTTGATTTCTTTTCAGTTTTGTGTGAAAATAATGGGAAAACATTATGAGAACAAGGGGAAACAGTGCTATTTTGCTGTTTGCCATGATCTTGGGGCGAACCGTTTCTTTTCTTCCTCTAAAATTGAAGATTGGTGCTGGGGGAGGGGATGAAATGAATCATAAGTTGAAATTCAGATATTGAATGGAAGTACACTTTGTGAAGGTCGGATTGAAAAAGAAACACTTCGTCTGAAAAACAATATATACCTAGGGGGGAAATAATCCTCAGATCAATCTCCATGTGAGACGTCATATTAGTATAGCGTTAATGGTATATTTGGGTGGGGGAAGGGTTGTACTTTGCCTTGTTATAAGGAAGCCCATTTACCAACTTTAAATAAGTTTATTGTTCATTTTGTATCAAACAGGTTTTTTTAGCATTTTAAACAGTTTGGGGGAAAAATGGTTGGGTCGGGAAGGAAGGGAGGGAAAGTTGACCAATCTACAAGTTAATGCTAGCTCACTTACCTAGAGTAAAAATAATAGTCAATTCAATCCCCAGGTTAGATGTCCTAATAGTACAGCGTTAATGGTATATTTGGGTGGAGGAGGGGGATACTTCGTCTAGTTATAAGGAAACCCATTTACCAACTTTAAATAAGTTTACTATTCATTTTGTACCAAATAGTTTTTTTTTTTTTTTTTCAAACATTTTGAACAGTTTTGAATTAAAAAAGAGTGGTTGTGCGGGGGAGGAAGGGGAAGGGTGGGGGGTGAACCTGACAAATTTATAAGCTCATGCCAGCTCACTTTAAACATATTCATGTTTGTGAACTACTTTCTAGACCATCACAAGCAAGAGAACTTTGTATTTAAATATATAGAATCTAAAAAATATCATTTTTTCTAATACAGTTTTATTCAAACATTAAAAAAAATATGATCCCATTGAGATCCCAATCTAAAAATTTGTACAAACATAGATAAATACACAAGAATTTTGAGAATTTTTTCAAAAAAATTCATTTTATGTTTTTTGAGAAATTTAAATTTGAAATTTAAATTTCATTTTTTTTAAAGTAAAATGTTTATAAAATTAGTCATGTTGCATATCAGATTAAGCGGAAACTAACGTACTTTAAAATTCCATTTACCAAATCGTTCTATCGATATTTGGTGCCGAGTTATGGTCCCTTTTATGTTCTCTTATCCATGGAAAAATGAGGGTTTTTCCAAAGTTCAGTCTCATAAATGAAAACATAATAGAGATAAAAATCTAATAATTGAGACTTTTGATTACCTCAAGGGGTACACTTGATGAGCCAAATTTGAAAGAAATACAAAAATGTAAGGTAAAAAACGTTGGATCACTTGACATTCACCCATAAGTGAATAAATACAAAAAATAATCAATGAATGAAAAAATAAATGAATGAATTAACAAAAGATTATATGAATGTAAATGAATAGTGGATTAGAGCTAAGTGAGTAAATGAATAAAGAATTAGTTTATGAATGAAATAATCAATGATTACATCAATGAAGTGATAAATGAATGGACAGATAAATTTACTATTTTAACGTGCCCCATGTTAGTTGATAAATAGTACAATATATTGAAAATCGAAACACACTTGATACTTAATAAATAAATACTTCACTGGCGATTAGCAAGTCTCAATTAATATTTAAAATTTTGTTAACCAGAATTTTAAGCTTTTTTAATAACTAAATTTGTTTTTATATGCCACAAAATGTTACAATATCAAAATCAAATTTTAATAATGGCTTGTAATGTCCAATAGTTAAGACTTTCAGAGATAAATATTTTCTGTCTGTTTCACAGCCAGAACTCATGTAGAATTATTACTGATCTGATGCTTGCGGTAAATACTTTTTGATTGGAATCAAGAACATGTTTAACAACATAGTTTAAATATTGCCTCATAGGTAGCGCCACAAATAGCGTTTTATTTATTTATTTACTTTGTTACTATTCACTGCAGTGGCGGCGATTCGGGGGGGGGGTAAGAGGGGGAACTGCCCCCCTCCCCAGCCCGACTTTTTTCATCGTCGAAGATATCCCGAGCGTATTTAATATTTTTATTTCAAAAAATTTCCAGAGAGATCAGCCGAAATCTAAAGTTTCCAAAGATAGCTCAAAGTTAGTACTCAAAAAATTTTCTCGAATCTTACACCAACAAAGATAACATTAAATTGCATTTTTAAAACTTCAGTTTGTAAAAAATCCAGGGTCCTCCGAATCGTCCTCTGAAATAACTAAAGGAAGTTTAAAATTGAGTTTTTAGCACTTCATCAGCTAAGAAAATCTATATGGAGAGAACATCCAAACTCCTTTCATTCTCCTTGAGTCATTCAAAAGTGTCTTGAAGTAACTTTTTTTAATGTTTTAACTTCGCATAATCTTCGTGAAAGACCCCAAAGCTTGCTAAAAATTGGAAAAATTTTGGTGTTCAAAGTACCTATTTCAAAGTTTTGGTGTGGGGGGGGGAGAACTCTATCTTACCCTTTTCTTTACATCACCAAGCACAGCCCAGTTTTCTTCTTCAGCTTCGAAAGGTTCCCAGGAGAAGAGCCTATCGATGGAGCTCTCTGATCTCCTCCCCATTCCACAATCGCTGCCAAAACTATTATATTTTAGAACTGCGTTTTTAAAACAACTGTTCCAAAGCATTGATGAGTTAACCCAGGGGTGGCCAACCTTTTTAAGGAGAGTGCCACTATCTGAAGAGAAAAATCTCAGCGTGCCACATTGCATTTTTCTAACAAACTGAAAGTTTTTAAAAGTTAAAAATAGATTTGGGGCCACGGTGACCCAGAGGTAGAATTATCTCCTCATAAGTAAGTGGTCGTGGGTTCGAGTCCCGCCCTACCCATGGTTGTTATTTCAATCTCTCTGTGTCGTAAATCTGTCCTGTGTTTGTAAGGACGCAAAGCGCATAGTCCACGCAGTCCTCATGTATGTCGAAGCTCATAGCTTCTGTATAAAAAATAAATAAAATAGATTTTGGTTGGCTGACTATGTAATGCTTACTCAAATAAAACATTTTTTCTCGTAAATCTGAACAATTGAAATCTTAATGATAATAAAGATAAAACAAGTCCGAACTTAAGAGTTATCATTAATAAACACTTTTATAAGTTCTGTCAGTTGGCTTATGCATAAAAAAGAAACAAATAACATCAAACATTCTATTCTAAAAATTAAAGTCTGTACTTAATGTGGTTTATGAGTCTGTATCTTTTTTACCAAGTCTTTAATTTTAGGATTAGTTCTTGAGAATCCTAAGAAGTTTAAGTGTAAAGTGCTGTCAATAAATATTTAACGGTATTTAGATTTTTCTGCATTCATAACAAAAAATATTTGTTTAGAAGCTTATTTTGAACCAAATCTACAACAGCATCAGACGGCTAAAGTGTGTAAATGTGAAAAAAAAAATTGTTGGTACAAATTTCCAAATTTCTATATAACGTGGATGACTTTCTGTTGAAGTAAGCTCTTATATTTGATTACCAATGCAAAAGGTCAGTAATTCTGATTTGGATTTCAGAAGGTAACAAGTAGTGTCTTGCAGAGAAATAGACAAAGAATTTGAAAAGATTAGCATTTTTTTATGATCCTGAAAATCATCAAACCTAACACTGAATGTATACTTAAAATAGGTGTAAAATTTTCTCCATATATCATTGGAAAATTATTAAATTGGGTTGATACTTTCAGTATTAAATTTAATGTTTTATTCTTTTTTCTCCAAAGTAGAGAGAAAGAAACTGAAGTTTCATCATAAAAGAATGTAGATGGCCTATACTGGTTTAGGAAACTTTTTTTGTACTATCTTAAATTTAAATTACTTAAACGCCGGATAATAAGAGATGACATAGCTAAATTCATTTGCTATTCTTCATTCCTAAGTAGCAAGTCCTCATTGCTTTCCTTCCAGACATTTTAAAAACACACTCCCTAAAATTCTAAAATCTTATGACTATTTTTCCTTTGGACAGCTATTGCACATTTCAATGAAGGAGTAACTTGCCATGCTCTCCTCTTTCTCCTGGGAAAAGTTCACAAAACATTCAGAGCTCTAATTCGTAGTTTGTTAATACAGTGAACTCTACAGGGTCACCAGCAGAGAAAAAGTCTCATTCTTTGGCAAGGAGTTTGTGATAAATAATTCGATGATACTTTTGAAGTTTTTTTCCCAAATTATTTTCAAGTAATGTAACAAAAACAATTTAAGGATCTTCATTTGTGCAACCATACCGAATTTTGTCCAATCTGGTTTCTTAATTTTACTTGCAGAGTTAACTTTTTTTTAAAAATTTCATCACCCGTAGCTGAAACTATTGCAGATCAAGAATCCATTCTGCAGCATCGAAAGTTTCATTCGTGTCAAGCACAAATATGCTTTAAAAGCATTGTCTGTAGCGTCACAGCTTTCGTTGGATGTCCGAAGCTAACGCTAAGTACTTTGCAATATTGTAGTTAAGACAATTTGTAAGCCAGCCTCCTGACACTTAATCGTCATAATATCATTATATTTATCATTTCAAGGGTTTTAATTTTTATCAATATTCTTGAGATCGACATTTTCCCCTCGATTTTGGAATTTTTTCAAAAAGTCTTCGCGTGCCACTGCTACTGCTCTGCCGTGCCACATTGTGGCACGCGTGCCGCGGGTAAGCCACCCCTGAGTTAATCCTTTAAGCAGTTTGCCCGTACAGTGTACGTGCTACCCGAAATTGGCCTCATCTGGTTTGCCCGTACGGCGTACGGGCACCGATATTTTCAGATTTCCTTTTCTGGTTTGCCCAAACTGTTGGAAAATTGTAAACCTCAAAATTCACAGTAAGTGTGAGAGAAATTTTTGCATAATTTGTAAACCATTCTTAACTGCATGCAGAATGTACTTGAAAAAAGCAAACATTTCGGTGTTTTGTGACCGAAATTGTAAAATAAAAAATATTGTAAAAGATTTGAAAACGAAAAAAAAAATTTAAAAAATTTCTAATATTCTTATTCTGTTAAGTATGGTACTTAACTATATGCAATAAAAAATATGCCTTTTATGGAAGCATTTCTAATAAAATAATTGGCCGCTTAAAGAGTTAAAGCCTCCAAAGCTTCTCTTTCTTATGTCATCAAAAGACAGCCTAAAATCAAGGTTACAGCTCGTTTTTTTTTTTTTTTTTTTGCTCCCTCACTTTTAAGCCCCAATCGCCGTCACTGATTCACTGCAGCAATCTATTTTCCTTTCCCCACATTGAATTACGTGTCTTAATATAAAATATTCCTTGCCTATTTCTAAAATGATACGCAAGAGAAAAAAATACATAAGCAAAGTTTAAAATGCTGAAAATACATAGAAGAATGTTAGCTCATCAGTATGCTGCCAAACTTCTCCCCACCTCAATAAACCAAAAGAAAGATAACATGACAAATGCGTTGAAGTGCTATTAGTTCATTTTATACAAGTGCACTTTAGCTCAAGTGTGATTGCTACAGTTGCCATTAGATGTATGCCCATCACTGAATTACCTCATAACAAACACAAATTTGCCTCTTATTTTGAAACACTTGACGATAATCATAACCAAGAAAACAATGTTCCTTTCACACACAAAAAAGACAAGTGTCGTTTCCCGGTTTCCGGGTGAATTCTGTCTTCGCCAAAATTAAAAATTGCATGCTTTTAAGTAATTTTATGAGGCAGAAAGTATTATCTCAAAAGGTTCTTCGTAATTTCCTTGCTTTTAGCAAGTTTTTGATTTACAACAGCGAATCTTTTTGAAAAAGAAAATTAGCGATTCACTTATTCTTAAAACGTTGGATATAATGTAATATATTTTCTTTTTAGCGCAGGCAGATGTCAATTGCTTTATGAACTGGGTCTTGAGATGCATCAAGTGAAAGGGCATTACCATACAAAATTTATTTTAAATGTATTAGGTTAAAATGGCAGCTTTGTTGTCTGCGTTTTGTGAGCATTTCAAGAATATTGGTTTTATTCGACAGGCCTTTTACTGAGAGAATTTTTTCTAGGGAGGGGTTCTCATTTAGTTCCCCATATTAGCATCTAATTACGTGTAAGCTGATACAGAAATATAGGTAGATACAGTGACAGATATATATTAACAGATAAAGATCGATGTACGAATAGTTATATATTTATGCAGTGGATAAAAATTGAAAAGTTGGATAAAGGATAAAGTTGTCCCATCATGAACAAGCCTGCCATTTCAAAAAATTTTAATCTATATGCTCAGTACAAATATGATGAAAAACAGCAAAAATCATGCCCTCTGATATACACTGAAGTGACAAAAGTCATGGGATACCTCTTAATATCGTGTCGGCCCTCCTTTTGCCCGGCGAAGTGCAACAACTCGACGTGGCATGGACTCAACAAGTCGTTGGAAGCAGAGGTGGCGCTAGGAAATGCCCGACAGGGAGGCAAGCTTGCCCGACAGGGGGGCACAGGTATAATTTAAAAATTTAGTCACGAAAATTAAGTTTCTTATAATGTGCAGTTAATTTTAATTGAAGGGATGGGGTTCGGGACTCTCCATCGTAAATTTTTTGAAGTCGAAGTAAAAAAATAGCTATTATAAGCAAAGAAAAAAGTTTGGTTTCGGTGACTCTCCTGCGAAAAGTTCGAAATTGAGGTTTAAAAATAGTATTTTAAACGAGTTTGAATGATTGGGGTAGGAGCACTCCCCTGAAAATTTTTCGAAATTTAAACCCCAAAATAAAGAATTGTTTTCAGGAAATTATCATGGATGGCGGAGGATATTGCTCAGAGAGACTCTCCTCGTGACTTTTTTGAAATTCAAGTACTAAAAACGCTTTTTTAGACAATCTTTAATTATGTAGAGTGGCAATGGTGCACTACACTGGATATATATATGTTTTTTTTTTCTTTAGTTTTAAGTCTAAAAATCCCATTTGTTGGCAATTTTCGATTAAGTAGCAGAGTTTTATTGCAGATTTCTTAATTGGAGAGGGACCACGTGTGGTACAATTTTTAATCAGACCTCTTGTTTACAGTTTCTATTTTTGAGAAATAGAGTGGCTTCTTATTTAAAAAAAAAAGGACAGGGGCATCGTTTGGTTCGGGACTCTTCCCCGAAATATTCTTAAAATTAACTCCTAAAAACGCAATTATTGGGGGCTTTGACGACGATAGGGTAAGGGTTGTGGGACAGAGAGTGTCTCCCAGAAATTATTCAAAATTGTCCCAAAAACAAAAATTTTATATGCTTTTTTTCGACAACGTTTTTGAAAATCTAGTTGGCTTTATAGGTTATTGTTGTTTCTTGGGTGGGGGGGGGGAGGAGTAATTTTAAAATTTCCTATTTCTTGATTTTTCCCCATTAAGAAAAACAAGAAGCCAACCCTTGTCAGCAAGTAATTGATATGTTTCTATGAACGGAATATTAGAGTAGTGTAAGTTTAAAGGGGGAGGCGGCCCGGTGACCTAACTGATGAAAAATCGCTCAGATTGGCTCTCGGTGATGGCCCTGGTCAGCTGCCCCAATGAAGCAATAGCGATTTTTATTATTATTATTATTTATTTATTTCAACTGCTGCTCGCAAAGGTTTCTATGATGTTACTTTTCCTTTCGGTTAAAAAACATTCGAAAATAATATTTCTTTAGTTAGAAGTTAGATTATAGAAAATCCTTAACAAAGATTTAAAGAGCACATTTCCTATCTAAATTTCACAGAAAAAAAATTTTCTCATCTTAATTCATGTCTTTCTATACATTTTATTTATTTTTTAACACTGGGAAGGTTTTTCTCTTTTTTTACATTGCAAAATGAGATTGACGCCTCCTTACCTGGAAAACTGGCAGGGGATCGGGAGAACGGCCTTGTGTTAAAGAATTGCACAACAGTGTGATTCCATTTGTTTACCTATTTGCTTGAAATTCGAACCAAAGAAAAGAAAAAATGTTTTCTAAAGTGCAAGAAAACTATTTTTTTTTTTGTATGCACGGTAAAACATTTAAAATTAATGTAGGTGCAATTTATTTTTTCTTTTAGATCAAATGTTATAAAAGCATTACAAACAACCAACAGCAGTTACATCCTGCTGCTATTATTTAATAGATTAATGGAAAAATCATATAACGGTAATCTCATAATGCGACCGTTAATTAAAGCGTTTGCTACGATTTATAGATATATGCTTCCCATTTATTGACATGTATTTTAAAATGAACACATGCATTTTAATGAAAAAAAAAAAAGAAAATTAAAAGCAAACCAAAATAATTTCTGTTTGTTACCTTGTTGATGAAGGAAAACGTTTCAGTCTACCTATCATAGGGTTCAAGGACAACAGGAGATCCATACCCTGATCCGATGATGGAGAGAAAGTCCAGCGGATACGAACGACAGGAAAAAAATTCTTTCGACGAAAACGTCTTTCTTTCGTATGCTCTTTTCACTTTTCTAAAGACGAAGCCTTCGAGCTCCCGCCAAAAATCATCCCCCCCCCCTCGACCGACGACACCTGTTACACTAATTAAAACTGTCTGACGATGCACATCATACAATAGTGATTGGCGATGCATTTCCCCCCAACCCTGGATGCAATTCGCAATTCCGGAGTCCTGAGAGGGGGAGATGTCTTTTCCTTTCTTCACACAGTCGTCGTGTCTTACGTCCCCTAATCACCCACCCCTTCTCGGCAGTTGGTGGCAAAGGCCCTGAGAGAAACACGTGTCTAGCTCAGATTCTCAGAAAGAACTTGCCACCCTGCTGGCGATTTGCGGGTGCGGACCTTTGCTGGTTTGAAAAAGAAAAGGGAAAATTTTCCTTTCCCACTTGAACAAAAATAACTCTCTCCAGCAGAACTTACGTTCATTCAAAAGAGATACGACGGCAGCAACTCGATGGTAGAGTCCTGAAGGTTCTCGTGTTCCAAATTAGTCTGGAATTGCATATTTTGTCAAATAATGAGAATATCTTAAGAAGAAAAAAAGGTTTTTTCAGTTGAATGATTTTATTGCAATAATTTTACTGATCTGTCGGAATCAGAAAAGTTTTCGGCACTTAGATTTCTGTCGGAAAATTTGATCGTCGGAGAAATTTTCCCGACGAAGTTAGAAATTTTCCCCGATGGGGGGGCAAGTCTTTTCCGACAGGGGGGCAATTGCCCCCCCCTGCCCCATAGCTAGCGCCGCCACTGGTTGGAAGTCTTCTGCAGGAATATTGAGCCATGCTGTCTCGATAGACGTCCATAATTGTGAAAGCGTTGATGGGGCAGGATTTTGGGCACGAACAGACCTCTCGATGGTGTCCCATAAATGCTCAATGGGATTCATGTCGGGCGATCTAGGTGGCCAAATCATTCGTTGGAATTGTCCAGAATTTTCTTCAAACCAATTGCGAACAGTTGTGGCCCGGTGACATGGCGCATTGTCATCCATAAAAATCCCATCGTTGTTTGGGTACATGAAGTCCATGAATGGCTGCAAGTGATCTCCAAGTAGCTGCACATAAGCATTTCCAGTCAATGTTCGGTCCAGTCGCACTAGAGGACCAAGTCCATGCCATGAAAAAACAGCCCACACCATTACGGAGCCACCACCAGCTTGAACAGTGCCTTGCTGACAGTTTGGGTCCATGGCTTCGTGGGGTCTGCGCCACACTCGAACCCTACCATCGGCTCTTACCAGCTGAAATCGTGACTCATCGGACCAGGCCACGGTTTTCCATTCATCTAGGGACCAACCGATATGCTCACGTGCCCACGAGAGTCGCTGCAAGCGATGTCGTTCTGTCAGTAAAGGCACTCGAGTCGGTCTTCTGCTGGAATAGCCCAAGAAATCCAAATTTCTCCGCACAGTTCTAGCAGACACGTCCATTGTACGTCCCACATTGATTTCTACGGTGATTTGACGCAGTGTTGCTTGTCTGTTAGAATTTACGACTCTTTGCAGACGTCGCCGGTCTCGATCTTTAAGTGCAGGCGGTCGACCACTGCGCTGTCCATGGTGGGATGTTATGCCTGAAATTTCATACTCTCGGCACACTCTTGACACAGTGGATCTGGGAATGTTGAATTCTCTAACGATTTCCGAAATGGCATGACCCATGCGTCTAGCTCCAACTAACATTCCGCGTTCAAAGTCTGTTAATTCACGTCGTGCGGTCATCATCACGTTAAAACCTCTTCACATGAATAACTTGAACAGAAATGAAAGCTCTGTAAAAGCACTGCGCATTTATACCTGTTCTATGCGATGCTACTGCCATCTGAAAATTTGCATATTGCTATCCCATGACTTTTGTCACTTCAGTGTATAAATACATTAATTTCTCAATACCAGGGTGACAACTGCCTCTCCAGACGCCCCTAAATGACGGGCCATGTCGAAAGAAGCTTGATTCTACGAAACTGGGGAGAATGTGTTCCAGTCCTGCTGTTCTTGCACAAAAAGCGTTAGAACATTACAATTACACTTGAGTAATCTACAAATTTATTTATTTTCATTACTTCGATTCTTCTAAAACCTTTTCTTGAGCATGTAAGTCCTCCTTCTGCTTACTTATCAGGAATTTGTGAAAATTTATTCACTTGATGAAATAACGAGAATGCATGCATAAAATATATAGTATCTTTCGTTTTTTGCTATCTTTTTAAAATTGATCTTTTTTTGGAAGTTTATGGGCCATTCTGTGTGATGGAACGGGACATTTGGAGTAGATTTTTCAGTGGGTTTTGCTCCCTATATATGGGTGTTTCTACAAATACGGGAATATTTCTAACATGTAGATTTCAAAAAATTAATTTAAAATTAAAAATCTGAAAAAAAAATCATCAAAGTACTTTATAAGTTGCATAAGTAAAATAGAATATCAGCAGAGCTTAAATGTTATTTTTTTGAAGGCAGATGTGAATGATAAAAAGGACATGTGGATGACACAATGGGTATGTGAATAATACAATAAGTATGTGAATAACACAAACACAATAGGTATATTAATGAAATTTTTTAACCTGTAAACTGTTAGACATAAGTTTGAAACATTATACTGTCATAATTTGGCTTTTGATTCATCCACGTGTCTCATATTGAGGCATGTGAATGACATTAGAAAAGGGGCATGTGAATGACAAAACACGAGTAATATGTTCTCAAAAAGTCATATCTGAATATTGTTGGGCTTAACTTCGAATAAGAACCTACAAATGTAAGATTTAGGACAATTCATCATCAAAAATATTTTACATGTACACTTTACTTGCATTCTGTAGGCCATGTTAATGACAAAGATGAAAAACACTTGCCTTGAAAGTTGAGTTTAGCTTGCTTTTTATTAAGAAGTAATTGCAGAACAGCAAAATTATCTTCAGCTAGGAATAACAAAGTTCCATGCTTTATTTTAAGATGTGTAGCCAGATTTTGAAATAAAAAATTTCAGAGAAAAATATCCATACTTTTCAGACATGTGGATGACTGATAATCGCTGGGACAAAGTTTAGATTAACTTTTAGAGATATTATTTTCACATTATTTTGCTTTTTTTGTAATTTACATCTTGCACACATTCACATTTATAGATAAAAAACTCTTGAGAAAAAAATCACTTATTTTTTTTAAATCTATATTCCATTGATTGTGAAAATTGCACCTATGGGACAGGGCATGTGGATGACATTTCAATGTAATATTTTATTTTTAAATGAATAATAATTAATTATTGACTTTGTTGATAGTCAGAATTATAGAACAAAAAACGCATAAAAACATTCCAAAATAGTTTTTTATTAAATTAAAAACAAAAGGAGCAATCAGTATCGAACATAAATTTGCCCATTTTTGTAGAATCACCCATATACAGGCAAAACAAGCTGGGAATATTTTTATTGATAGCAACAGTAATGATTTTTCATAAAAATTACATGAAAAGTTCAAAAGTAATAGTTTTATAGAAAACAAATCAAGGATAAGCAATAAATGCCTATGACGGAACGAGACACTTATGATGCTCATTTCGTCACAGGCAATTTATTGCATATAATTCACTTATTTTCCTTAAAATTATTGACTTTTAATTTTGAATGTAATTCTTATGACAGACATTTGCTGTTGCTATAAATAACAAAATCCCCAGCGTCTTTTATTTGTATTTATGGAAAAAAACCGACTGAAGAATTTACTCCAAATGTCCCGTTCCGTCACGTGGAATGGACCTTATAACAAGCCCTTAAACTGTATTCGTCTAGTTTATTAATTTCACTTTCTTTTTTCGAAGTAAACAAGAGCGGCGAAGCAGACATCTCTTAATCTCGTCTTGTCTTTTCTCACCCAGCGGACGCATTCTTTTATTTGCCATACACAAGTTCAGCACAATGAAGAACCCTCTGTTAAAGCACCAGAGATGCAGCCGCCTTCTGTCTTTGCAGCATTGTCCTAGACCTCAAATCTTTTACTTGCGAATACTTCCTCGTAGACTGAAGAACACAAAAGACACCGGAAACACAACATGGTTAGAAGCGCCCCGATGAGGGAGCGAAATCATCTACTTGGAGAATTCAACTGTTGAACATTATAACGGGTCTTTTTTCATCGTGAAATAAAGCAAACGAATAAAAATCGGATTTAATTGCTGGTGTTCTTTGTTTGCATCTCAATGTCAAAGTTTATATGTTTAAATTCTTTCGACTTCTGTATGTGTGAACCATTAGAAAATAAATTAAATTACTCGTTACTTTCCTGAGAAATTACAATCACAATGTTTAATGTTTTATTTGCAGATTTACAAAAATAGGCGACTCATCGGGGGGGGGGGGGGGCAAGGGAGCGACTGCCACCTCACTTTCAGAAGTAAAGGGGCCTTGTCGCCTAAATTTTTAGAATTAAAAATTACTGATCGGTTGAAAAATGTTTTTTTTCATTCCGTGGATTGCTTTATTTAATGAAAATAAAAGCTGAAAATTCTAAAAGAATGGACTTTTTTCAGTTTATTTCACGTGAATGGAACTGTGAATTGTAAAGAAGATATCTTAAGCGGCCAGCGTCTTGATTCTTGAGGCTATATTTATTTTTTTTTTTTTTGTAGGTCCTTTAATCAGTAATGTTAAAATCGAATATAATGGCCAAATTCTACACACAAAAAAAGCATCTTCAATGGTGCCACCCCCCACCCCCACCCACACATTTCTTTTGACCTCCACTTTATTAGTGGCCTTCACACACCATCCGCGTATGTTTACAAACATTGAAAAAAAAACATTTCAAAATTAACCTCTTAGTTGTTACCTTATGGTAGCTTCAAAAGTATTTTAGACACATTTTAGAGCTTCTGCACGTTGTTCCATTATTGTGTACGAGTCTTATTGTATACAAGATATGCATGAAATTGTATAAACCGCAACGCAATTTTAAGAAAGGAATTTGGATTGGGTGCAGTATTAGTAAACAAAATGTTTTCACGCATATGTCACGTGAACTCATTTATTTCCAAGTTCTCAATTAACTAATGGAGTAATGTTCACCCAAACTTGTTACTAACAGAAATAGAACCATTACAAGAATTCTAAAAAGAAATTAGATACATTCCTAGACCATGTGTAATAATCCGCAAGTTAAAGATATTTCAACAAAAACATTTATAGTATGATAAAAATCAACAATTCCGCACACAAGACAAAAGCAATACAGTAAAATCAAGAAAAGTTAGATTTTGGTCAAGTTATTTACTTGTGCGTTTAAAGTAAGCTATTTTTCTTGTTACCCAAGAACATGCAAACTATTTTCAAGAAGCGATTTAAGATTCTAAACAGAATTAAATGAAACGGGGGTGGGGAGATTAACACACAATTTTCTAAAATGAAAAAGACAAATGAAAAAGTTATACTACTTTATCTGACAAGGAAAAGGTATACTGTAAACAGTTGAATTAGAAGATGAATTATAAGTTCACTCAAGCAATTCATTGAATTTCTTCTGAATAGGAAATATTACCGCCCCTAAAAAAAGGTTAGACTTACCTTTCAATAGAATATAACGGTAGAAAAAAAGCTTTAATTCCAAAAACTTAAGAACAAAATTTCTTGTTGAACACATTTTAAAACTTAACGCGTTCTTTTTAGTCGAGACGTAGTGAAAGATCGAATCGCCAAATTGAATCTTTGAGGTTGCCACATTAAATTTCACGGATGCTCTTTAACTTCTCGAAGTCTTACTCTGGCGATTGTGCAGTGTATTGCTTTTAATTTTTAACTATTTTGATTCTTCCTAAAGTGATAAATTGTGTAGCATGTTTCTGCCTGAAAAAAAGTTCTTAAGAATAAAAGGTACGGCTCAAACACTTTTGATGGAACATTGTGACCCATCTAAACGAAACTGTTCAATTGCGCTCTATTTTAATTTCAACATTTTTTTTTAATTAATAATTTTCTATTAGAACTATTTTCTAAAGAATTTGAGATTATATTCACTATAAAAGATAATATTCACTATAATATTTTCTCAAACTTTTTCGAGTAATCGCCTCTTCTATGAGGCCTTCTATGAGGAATTGCTTTATTGTTAAACGAGTTGGCGATTGCACTCTTTTTTTTAAATAAAAGCTCAACGTCATTCAATTGTTTCAAAAATAAATATTATTGATCATCTTTAGAGGGGGAAATTATATCATTTGCTTTGACGTTTTCTTGAAGAGAGCGTTCGGACGCAAATGCTATTCAAGAAATGGTAAAATGCAATTTTTTTAAGGAAATAATACAACTTCTATTCTGATTTAAAATAAAGGTATATTCTGGTCTTAGCGTTACAAAACTTTTATAAGGAGTCTACTCTGAACTCTCAGAACCTAAATCATCACTCATCAAAGGCGTAGTCCATAACAAATAATTAACTCGAAGTTGGACATGGTTAAATTCCAGGGGGTGGGGAGAGGGCATGGTTAGTTTTAGTTATTTTCTATGGTCAAAACAATTTCCAAGATTCCGGGGGGGGGGGTCTTTTTTCAAATCCCTCTTTTAAAACACCACTGCCGCTAATTTAAAGCATCTTAATATTTTCAAAGTTGCTTTTTGATAATTTTGCAACATTTCGTAACGCGCATTGAAGCTTTCTGTTGATAGCAATCACTTTATTCAGAAACTTGTGTTTTTTTCAAATTGATTCAAATCTGAGATATTTACTCTGATAACGTGCGCGCCAGATTTAATTTAAACTTCGCGGATAAGACTCGAGAAAAAGTCTCCTTAAACAAAAACTAAATCCCACCGGACATAGGGCTAATATTTCATTGTGATATTACATGGTTTTCTCGGAATAACCTATCAGTCAATCCTTAACTGGTGGGATCGTGTTAGTCCTCTGAAATAAATCATGTTTTTAAGAAGGCTAAACGTAAATGGTGTTGCGGAGCGTATGTAACCCCCCTCCCCCCACAAAAAATTGTTTTTTGTGCGTTCCACAAAACTTAGAAGCTTAACGTAGGAAAATTTTCAATGTTATTATTATTACATGTTTTAACACACCTGAAAAAGCATAGCATAAGTGACATAAATGTAGCTTTTAAATCTCATTTTTAAAAATTACATAACCTTTAAATACAAAAATTCAATTCTTCAGGTGTGTAAAATATCTCGCCTCATCAGTTAAGGGTGGAGTTAAACTCAAAGTTTATGGGTTATGTCCGTTCACAACATTTCTTCACGTTGTATATTCTAATAAGGATGTTTTATGGTAGAAAACCTTTTAAATGTGGTTTTATTTTTCCACTGCGTCCACTTTGTTGTAGTATAACTAAAATAAACATTTTCGGATTTCTTACAAGCCACAAAAAGTATCGTACCAAGCGCAATGAGTTTGTTAAACGCTGCCCAAAATCATAGATGATATGGGAGTGATTTTTGCTCATGAGCGATAAAAAGTTCAGTAAAGAAAAAAAGAAAAAAAAAATTTAGAGACGATTTAAAAGAGACGATAAATGATCATTTATCGTCTCAAAACAGTTATTTCATAAAAGGATATAGGGGAATGATCAGACACATTTATTTGTGTTACTAATATTAACTTGCGTTATTAAGCTGTCTCTTGGAATACTAGTCGTTCGTATTGAAAAATATTAAAATGAAAATCCAACAAATATAGCCCGATACGGCCATGCTGAGTTCGATATCGCAACATCTAATGTCAACCTGAATTGACATACCAAGCGAAAGCTGCAATTTACTTCCCCGAAACCCATCATTATCAATCTGAAATAAAATAATCGCGTGTCAAAATCTTAATCTGCATTCTCTGTCAAGCTTTCACTCAAGAACTTCCCATTCGACTCAGAAGAGATAAAAAAAAAAAAAATGCCTCAAATTCGGAACGAAAAAGAAAACAAAAGCAGCCAAAGCAATGACAACAAAATGCTATTAAAACAAGGCGATCATAAAGCCGCTTGCGTAGGCTCGCAATGCCGAGTGAAATAATACCCAAAACTGGCGGCCATCTTATTGAGCGAGGGGAAACCGCATTTAGATAAGCCATCGCGATGCCCAACACAATGGTCGCGTAGACGTGGGATATTCGAAACGTAAAATGCCTATTCCCAACAATGCTCATTTATGACACACATTCTTGGGCGAAAAGACCATTACGGCCGCTCGAGTTGGGAATGAGGTGTTGGATGTGTCTGATTACGTGGTATTGGTCTGAGATTTTTTAATGCCTGAATGGTAGTCAATGAAGCCATTCGTTTTCAATGGTTCAATTGTAAGGCTACCTTGAAAATTTAGAATTTTGAAAAACTGCTGAGAAGTGTAGCAAACATCAAACTGTGCACACACCTGTGTTTTCTGTTCGCTCTTTTTTTTTTTTTTTTTTCGTGATTCACTCAAAGACACGCCGGCCAACTTGACTAGTAGTCGGAGAAGTCCGACTACTAATGGGGTGGTTCCGGGTTTGAATCCCAGCTCGGGCATGAACGTACTTTCTCTCTCTCCTGTTCTTGTCCTTTCTGTGAGTGAATATATTGCTGTGCTGTAAATTATTGCTTATCCTATAAACAGGTCCTTATGGCACGTGCGTAGAGTGGAAGGTAGACTTCACACCAATTATAGTACAATTGGGAATATGAAGCAGCGCACCAGCCAAGCTGGCACAAGACAACAGCAACGACAACCCAAATACACAAAAACAACACTTGATTCTCAGCTGCTTCCTGAGTTAGGAATCAAGTTTGCTCATGTGACTGATCACCTACTATTGAGTTAAAGTTCTGTAAACGTGGTCCTGAAAATTAGGAATTTACAAGATGCAATAAGTCTTCATCAAACATCAGATTGTAGATCATGTGTTAATTGTAGGCATTCTGAAACTTTACTCATGATTCAGTGAGCACTTGCGGCGTTTCGCGCTGAGAATCAAGTGTTATTTGTAACTAATTACAGTGCCGTGTACTACGGGAGATCTGGGTATACATCCATGAACCAAAATTCAGACATTTTGCGTTTGTAATATAGTAAAGGACGAAAATTAACCATACCTCCCCCTATCCAAAAAGTTAACCGTATTCCCCTTCCGAATTTTTTTTAGGCTACGATTAGAATTATTCAAGTTGCAGTAACTTTCTTTTTGGTAAACAAGTGACATATGATAAACTTTGCAATATGCTTCAGACTCAATTTTGATAATATAAAGTAAAAGTCCAGACATTTTAGGAATCGTTTTGTTTACCTACTATTTACCAGGTGGCTATTTTCCTGGAAAAGCAAGTGACATCAACAGGAAAGCCTATAAATAAAAGTAAAAATTCAATTCTTCAGTTATTTGTATAACATTTTAAATAACTGGAAAGAAGATAAGTCATTTTAGAAAAGAAACCAAGTAACTTGTAGAAAAATGACAAGATCATGAATATGTGTAATTCAGCAATTATAAAGTAGTAAATTTTAAAATTTTAGTTAAATACTTGTAATCTCAATTTTTTCTCACTACCGAGCGGCACGACCTAGAGGGCCACGAATCTGGACGAAGTTCTGAATTTAGATTAATTCGTACTAGAAATGAATCCAGGCAAAGCGGTTGGTTCGGCTGCAAATGAGCTGAAGTTGCTTTTTTAGCCTACTTTCCCGTTAAAAATAAAAGAAAGACGAAAAAAGTATTAAAAGTGGCTAAATGCATTTAAAAAAAAATTTCGACAAGTCAAAAAAATATCGCCAAGTTAAAAAAATATCGCCAAGTCCGAAAAAAATATTACGCCAAGTTAAAAAAAAAATATCGCCAAGTCTGAAAAAAAAGCCAAAAAAGAAATTAAAAGGTAAAATGAATATCGAAAAATTAAAAATTTGAAAGTAGGGTATTGAGATGGGGAATTTGTGTGTCGGTCGGTCGGTCGGTCTGTCTGTCCCCCCCCCCCCTAATAACTTTTGAATGAACATTCCGATTTTGACAAACTTTTTTTTGTTGGAAAGATCTCGGCGAGTACAGCTCATTCCCATATTTGATTTTTCGATTTGAATATTTTTTGGTTCAACTTTGAGCTGTTCAAACAACCTGTCCTGCAATACTAACTTTTTAGTTAACAGTCCGATTTGAACAAACTTTTTTTTGTTCGAAAGATCTTTTCAAGGATACTTCATTCACGTATCTACATTTTCGATTTGAACAATTTTTGGTTCAACTTTGAACCGTTCAAACAACCTGTCCCTTTTGAGTGAACAGTCCGATTTGAACAAACTTTTTTTAGTTCGAAATATCTTATCAAGGATACTTCATTCCCGTATTCACATTTCGGTTCTGAACAGTTTTTCGTTCAACATTGAACCGCTCAAGCAAGCTGTCACCCCTAATAACTTTTGCGTGAACACTTCGATTTAAATAAACTTTTTTTTGTTCCAAGGATCTCAGCAAGGATACTTCATTATTTAAATTTTCAATTTGAACATTTTTTCGTTCAACATTGAACCGTTCAAGCAACCTTTTCCCACCTAATAACTTTTGAGGGAACCGTCCGAATGGAATAAACTTATTTTTGTTTTAAAGATCTCGAAGAGGCTTATTCCCATACTTCGCTTTTTGATTTGAACCATTTTTCGTTCAATATTGAACCGTTCAGGAAAAAAAATTAACATTAGCGCCTACGGGGAATTTAAGTTGAATGTTGATCCTGAACTTAAAGTCGGGTTTCCTTCAAACTAACTTTGTAAGAAAATGGTTTTGATAAATAATGTTTGTAAAGTACTTTTCTGAATAATCTTCTGTGAGGACTTTGATTCCGACTCCGCAAATATGGCGGGAATGCAGGCTCAGAAAAAAGAATGACTGACTGTGCAGACGATTTTTTGCTTATTTATTCATTTGTTTTATTTTATTTAGTATTGTTATTTTTTTTCTTTTTTTTTTGGCAGACGATTTTTTGTTTATTTATTTATTTGTTTGTTTAATTTATTATTATTATTTTTTTTATCAGACGATTTTTTTTTTGTAAAAATTTTCATTGACGAGAGCATTTTATTCTTTATTTATATTTAACAACTGGCAACGGATTAAAAGTGAAATTCGAGACATTTTATTAACGGACGAGTTTTTTTTTCCTTTTTTTTTCTTTGTTTGATAAAATGTGTTTTGATGCTCTTTGTACTTTTATTTATTTATTTATTTTATTTATTTGTTTTTTTTTTTTTTTTTTTTTGAAAACGATTGAGGATTTTTTCTGTGGAAGAACTGTAACAGTTACATTCTTTAAAAGGTGCGACGAAACTTTATTTATTCGTTTATTTACTTTTTACGTGTCAATTTCATCCGATGAGAGGGGTATATTTTGCTTTTAGAAATCAGCTTTAAGTGCTAAAAAGGTATGTTTGACATAATTTTCATTCTCAGATAATCAAGAGAATAATGATCAGATGCTAGAATGCCGATGTCGATGTACGGGAAAGTAGGCTCGTTTAGTTCTTGACAGAACTTCTTTTTAACTTCAGAAAAGCAATCGAAATTAAACTTTTTTACCCTTACTATTCCATTTTTTCAGTTAAAAATTATCAAGTTTCAAGCCTAGACCTTGGCCACACCGGTCTCAATTTGGAACGAATAATAGTGCTTTAGTATACACCCTCTTTGACCTTTTCCAGCAATCAATTTCTTTGTAGGTTGTATTAGTTTTTAATTACAGGCAGGCACAATTATCTAGAATCTTTGTAACGACCGTAACCGAAAACAAGTATTTGTTATTCTGTAACAATAACTATTAGAGGTAGAAGTTTGCCATTTAGGTTTTACAGTGTACTCATTTATTCTGAAAACATGCAGTAATAATTTATTCAAAAAAACCTTTTCGTTTTTGTGCTATGTTTGTAACGGGTGTTGCATGTTTTCGGTTCAAATTCATAGTTCACGTCGGATCTTTGCCAAATTTGGTACATAAGTCCACTGATGCATCTGAAAGTTACTTTGGGGATATTCGTCTCTTATAGAATGCTCCTATAAAGGAGCTTTTCTACTATAAATACCGTTTACGTTAGTTCTTAGACAAATTTGACTCAGGGGTCATTCGATGTTCACCAAGAAACCGTACAAAAGTGAAATAATGAAAAAAAATTAAGTTATTTGCATTTGAAACATTGTAGTAAAACATTTTACTGGATTTATAAATTATATGCCCTCACCTCCTCGTTTTTGAATTATAAAGTCCTAAAGTCTGCCGAAATTTTAATAAAGTCAGCAAATTTAGTGAGTTTCAGGTAATGATGGGATACATCTTTCGCATGCTTTGCAGATAGATGTCCTATCACATGCAGATGGTTAAATAGTCGGCCTTCTATTTCCTCAGAAGCCTTTAAATTTGGAGCGTCATTTAAATTTAATCCTTTAAAATCTTATATCTCGATAACTGGCGGACGAGGGCAAATGATTTATGTAGAAAAAAATCTTAATGTGTGAGTATTTTTACAATGTTTAATGAAGCGAACACTTGTAGTTGAAGCAATAAGGTGACCGGTACAATCAATACCATTTACGTAATAAGCGAATTTATAGATTTTTTTCTAAGCAAAGTACTGAAGAAATACAGAGCTCAAGTCACAGATGATTATGAGGATTTAGTGGAGCTAAAATATCTGAAGAGAGACTGGGAGGTGTAGGTATTCTGGTGAAGTTTCATGCGAAAACATAGCTCAAGGGATCTGAAAGCTTCCAAAGTCTATAGTAATCAATTGAAGATTATATCTAATCAAATGAACGAACTGCAGAACTTTCTGCTCATATGTCCATTATTTGAATTTATATATGGCGGAAAAATAAATTAAAATAGCTGTTTACTCATTTTTAGCAACATATATATTGAAAATAGTCAGACATGTAACGACCGTTACCGCTTTTGTAACGACTGTAACCGCAATCAAAAATTCATAAAAATTTATTTTACAACAAAAAAGCTAAGTTCTTTGTATGATATCACGCCTTATTTATTGAGCAACTATTATAAAAATCCAGAAGATCATACGTACAATAAATTCACAGAAAAGAGGCAGTGTTTCATAGCACTCAAAAAACCATGCCTTTTTTTTTTGTAACGACCGTAACCATACATTTTCGAGATTTTTCTACAACTTCCACTAATAATTTCAAACTAACTTGGTGATAACCATGTAGGGGGGGGGGGAGCTTTATCATTCCTTGTTTTTATTAGAACTTTAACTGCATTTGTGAATAAAATATGGGCAGCTGAAGTTGTGTGAATGTAACGACCGTAACTTTGGATTGGCCCTTGAGAAAATGTTGCGCCAAAGTTTAGAATTTCAATGAATGCGTGAATACAAATTTAGAGTCTTAGAAATCCGTCAGTTAACGACGGCACAACTTTGAGGGTCATGGGTTTGACTGAAACTCCCGATTACAGTAAAGTCATACAGATACGAACCCAGGTAAAACGGTTTGCGTTTCATACGCCCCAGCTCTTTTGCGAGGAGGGTTGAAATTTGCCTGTACTTGTTTGACTTCGGAACTGTAATAACACTTTCTTCGGAGTTAAAAACTTCGGTACAATATTTGCTCTCCAAACACCTTTGGTGTTTTTTCTCAATTCCACGTAAGGAAAGAGCAATTAAGTTTTGTACTGTAAAGGCATTTGATTTTCTCATACTGCAATGGAATAGCGAGAAAAGAATAAAAAAGTTTCATTTTAATAGAAAAACCATTCGAGTTCTGGAGCTAGACTGAACAACTTTGGACCCCTGTTGCAACCGAACTTGGACCTATATCGTCATAATCGGTGCGAATTGACATAAATGGTAAATTTTTACCAGATTCATGAACCTCAAGGTCGTGCCGTTCGGTGGTCATAGTTATAAATTAGAAAAGTTATAAATTTCGCGTATTGACACTTATTTTACTTGTTTATTATTGTTCGATCATATTTACCGACAAGAGATTTCGTTTTTATTCTTGGTTAGGAAGAAATGCTAGCCAAGCTTAGAGGAAGTGGTCGAAATACGGGATACCACATTTATTTTGGTACCCACCGGTTAACCCGCTCACTCAAAATGCATAATTTTTGTGCCAATAAAGAGAAAGAATCGGTCTTCCATATTCTCTTCAATACCTTATAAAAACCTATTAGGGCATTATCATAATTCATAATTAGCAAGAGTCAATAACTGCATGATCTGAAAATGAGCTACTCTGGTTAGTCCAAAGAAAACAAGGTAGCACGTTTTCAGACCATGTAATGTTATCCCATCTTTAGACTACCCAGTACTTTACGTAGCAGGCACCTGTAGAAATTACCAAACAAACAAGTAGTTCAAAACAAATGCATTAGGAGAAGCTCATGTCATCTACTTTGTTGTGCGGTATCAGCCCTTTACTTTACTGTATAACTTCAAGAGGGAGAGCTTCAGTTTCACATTCCTTGAAAAGTTTTCAGTACCTCAAAAGTAGGATTTTCTACTGACCAACACCAAAGCAAATAAGTCAACACTCAAGACCATTTTGCTCACTACTATATTGCTCCTTCTTGTTCTTCCAATACGGGCCATTTTTGTGACTGTGCTGTGCAACCCCCTCCCCCCATTTTCAGCAGGTACATATCCCGTATTTGGACCACTTCCTCTATCGCATTTAAAACAATAGGGTAGTCATTACAAGTCGGCGTCTGAATTGTTTCTCTAGAGCAAAGTTAAAGCATATTTAAAGCTGGAATACAATGTTGTAACGGTAAGAAATAAAAAGCCAAACAACAAACTCCATTTTGTTAATTCTGTTTTCAAATGCATTTATTCAATAAATCTACAACTTCCTTTTGCAAAACAAATGCATTATTTGATGCCATTCGACTTTCTACTACATTGTCAAAAACTCAAAATTTAAGTCCAGACTCCAAGCGAAAGAAAATCAAATTATTGACTCTTGACTGGTAAAGTAAGCAGCTTTTCTTGCTTAGTACTCTAGTTTGCTTAAAATTCATCCCAGAACACAACTAAAAATCTCGAAAGAGTTTTGCGCAGTAAAAATTGGACATCATCGATTTATTTTTGTGAATTTACTAAGACTTCACAACAGCAATGGAATGAAATTTTAAATCAAGGTGACTTGAATTTAAATATATCTAAAACACTGTCTGTTAACTTATAAGGAAAAGGAGCTTGCAAACAAACCGTCATTAAGGTGCATGTTAAGCGTTTAACTTCCTAAGGCGTATATCGCATTGCGAAATGCTATAACAATCTTTATTACGAAACTTAATTAGTATTCTTTTAGCGTAACTAAAATTTAGTCTTCGTGTAAATCGAAAAAAATACGCTACTAAATTCATCAAGTTTGAAGAAAAGACAAGTGTGCGATTGTAAATAAAACTGTTTTTGAATGTTTTGGTATCAAAACCAGCTCAATCCACTTTTCAAAAATATTTACAGGGAGATGAAAAGCAATTCACGCTCTGCCCACATAACTTTTCCGAAATATTTTTATTTCTTTCGCTTAAGAATAATCAGTGCACCTGCACGTCTTCATTTTGGTTTTCGTTTATAAAAAAGCAGTAGTTTCCAATTATAAAAACAATTCGGACTGATTTGCTTTATCGGTTTTATTTTAGATTTTATTTTCCAACTACATTCACGTGGTTTCTCACTTTTAAGCCAAGTACGATGAAAAATGTGAGTTGATTAAGCATATAATATAACAATACTTTTTGTTGATGTTACCAGTACGCTTTTACAAAGGTGTTATGGTAAAAAGATTGGTCTAGCTGATTTTGAAGTAAAACGGGTTTTGACAGCGGTTTTTAAACTGTTCGAGGGGTATTCGTTCCAAATCCTTTTATAGCATGATAATTTAAATCAGGTATCAAATTATAAAAAATAACTATGATAATAGTAAAAAAACTTTTGAAAATTTCTGAATTGAGCTAATTTTGATTCTAAGCACCTCACATATTATTCACAAAAAAATATTTACTTATCATTTTGCACCAGATGTCGCCAATCAGAGACAATACTATCATAACCACCTCATAATTGAGACACATCTCAAATATTAAGAAAAAATAATAACTAAAATTTCTGCTGATGGGACTAAAAGTTATTAAAACTGTGGCAACTGTCTCGATAAAGAACTCACACCATATCATGTTTTCAACTGTCCTGCAGTTGCTGCAGGTCTTCAAATCTTTAACTACCCTACAGAGAAAGATTTGTACTCCTGTAATGCCATTGATATAGCTAAGACTTTTCAAGCACACCATGATTTGTAATGTCATTGAGGATACGACACCAACCAAAGCAATAACTATTATAAATCTAAAATCTGAATTGTGAATGTTCTTCCTTGTCACAAAACTAGCACAAGATTAGGTTACATGCAAGCTGGATACAAACCACATAACTAATACTGACACATAGTTAAAACTTCATTCAGAAGAAAATATTCTAATGTAAATTTTCTAGGTCCATTTCCTGCTATTCAAAACACGCTGGCGAAAATGGAAACAGGTTTTCGTATATTAACAGACAGACCTAAAGTCAAATTTTTCATGTCCAGTTACTCTCGGGAAGATCATTAGTCTCCTCGTCTTGGATCCAACGCACAAAATTTTGAATTTATATAAATTTATCCTGACTGCTGATTCATTCAGCATTTGCTACAAGATCGGAGTATGACTAGTAGCTTTTACAAACACAATGACTAAGACAAGGTCCAAAATTTTTGAGAAAAAAGCCCAGTCTGGCCAAATTCTGAAAACCCTGGACATTTTGAACCCCTGAACACCCGAGCACTAAAAACCCTGAACTTTCCTGGCTGTTGAACGTATGGTGAGCCTACGTATTACACAATTTGGGAATGCTTCCGTTTTTTAAACAAAATGTGCCAAATATAAATAGTTATGAAATGAAATAAGATGCAATCGATTAAATTTGTTTTTCTCTTTAAGTTTCGGGGCGACACTATAGTGCTCCTCTAAAAAGTTCAGTTATGACCTTGACCATGTTTCCCTCTTTATAGGTAATAGGAAAGGGTAACTGCGGCGGATTTGGAGTTAGAATACTTTTGTAAAGCCACTACGAAAGAAACCCAACTCAATTCAGAGCCAATTACCCTTTCCTATTACCCGAGAAAGAAGAAGAAACATTCTCTATGTCGGAGATCAACTTAACAGAGGAGCACTGTACTAGACGTTTTTGTTATTGTTTATTAACGCATCCCTTTTACCCATAAAATATATTAGGAGTAAATGATTTGTTTTCGATCTAGAAAACATGTAACTACTTGACACAGACTTATTAAACTTTTCCGTCGCAATATTGGATATGTGTTATTTTTATCTCACAGCTTTTGCACAAAATTATTTATAAAACGAAATTAATTGAAAACACGGAAGAAAATCCTTCCCCCAAATAGTCTTTTATTTTAATCGTTTATTTTGAAAAAGTACTTCTTTTTTTTTTTCTCTACATTTACCTCTTAAAACGTTCTCTGACATCCGTTACTTAACTTGTGTCTATTACTTAACAATTTCGTCGTAACCTCGTTGCTGCGTATTTTAGTTCTTCATGGTTAAAGATATTCATGACAATAAGCTATTAAATCAACAATACAAGCATAGTGGCAAAATATTTTTTTTAATGCCAACCACTTAATCTCTTAATCACATGAATAGTTGAGCATTGTTTTGGTGTCCTTTCCTAAAATAAAATTTCTTCCTAGGTAAGCAGGAGACTTCTTTAAAGTTTGAGAAAATCTCCCAAATTATAGCAGACACTTAAACATTGTTTTGATAACTATCGTGTCCTTTCCTAAAATAAGATGCCTTTCTTAAGTAGCAGTGTTCGTCAGAATTTGAGAAAATCTCACAAATTATAGCAGTCACTTAAGTTAAAAACATACCCAAGATGGAAGGATAAAACCAGGCTTATCAATTTAAACTGCAAAAGCGAGGACTTGCTAAGAATTTTGTGTGTGGTAGGTCAGGTTCCAGATGTCTCACTCAAGGTGACCATTACGGGCAATTACATGCCCAACAATGCTGAATGATGGGAGAGGTGAAAAGTAGCGTTGACTCATCCCCAGTGAACTCATTCATTGTATCCTTGGGCCAAAGAATGAGCAGTTCTCACTCTCTCGAAGCAAAACCACAATCACCTGCATATTTCACAATGCCTCGGGCCCGCTATCAATCACACTGGAGTTTAACTGCGGGTTGCATCATGTTGAGCAGAATGATTTACTTTGGTTAATTGCATTATTACACCGATGCGAAGATGGTTAGAGGTTAGCAATTAGCCTTTTTACGTTGGAATGTTCTGATCGAATCATCGAATCCGATCATGTGCTCTTATGAATCTTTTAAAAATTTTGAAAATCTTGATAATGTTTTAAAAATTCACTGGCATGGTTAGAGTGGCATGGGCTTTGCTGTCAATCACACTGAAGTTTAACTGAGGGTTGCATCATGTTGAGCAGAGTGATTTACTCTGGCTAACTGTATTTTTACACTGATGCGAAGATGGTTAGAGGTTAGCAATTAGTCTGTTTGCGATGGAATTTTCTGATCAAATCATCGAATTCGATTATTTTGTTCTTCTGAATCTTTTAAAATTTCAAAAATCCTGATAATTTTTAGAATTTCTTAAAGATTCGTTGGTATGGGTAGGGTGACGCGGACTTGCTATCAATCATACTGGAGTTAAACTGCGAGTTGCATCATGTTGACAGAATGATTTACTTTGGTTAATTGTATTACTATACCGACGCAAAGATGGTGAGAGGTTAGCAATTAGCCTTTTTGCGATGGAATGTTCTGATCGAATCATTGAATCCGATCATGATGGGCTCTTATGAATCTTTTCAAATTTTGAAAATCCTGGTGATTTTTACAATTTTTTAAAATTCACTGGCATGATTAGGGTGGCATGGGCTTACTTTCAATCACACTGGAGTTTAATTGCTAGTTGCATCATGTTGAGCAGAATGATTTACTTTGGCTAATTGCATTATTACACTGATGTGAAGATGGTTAGAGGTAGCAATTAGCCTTTTTAAGATAGAATGTTCTGGTAGAATCATCGAATCTGATTATTTTGTTCTTATGAATCTTTTAAAATTTCGAAAATCCTGATCATTTTTAGAATTCACTGTCTTGTCCAGAGTGACACGGACTTGCTATCAATCACACTGGAGTTCAACTGATGGTTGCATCATATTGAGCAGAATGATTTACTTTGGTTAATTGCATTATTACATCGAGGCAGAGATGGTGAGAGGTTTGCAATTAGCCTTTTTGCGATGGAATGTTCTGATCGAATCATCGAATCTGATCATGATGGGCTCTTAGGATTCTTTTAAAATTTTGAAAATCCTGATGATTTTTAGAATTTCTTAAAAATTTACTGGTATGTCTAGGGTAGCACGGACATGCTACCAATCACACTGGGGTTTAACAGCATCATGCTACATCATGCTTAGTAGAATGGTGTCCTTCTGATAATTGCATTATTACTCAGATACGAAGGTGGTTGCAAAATCAATTATGGGTTATTTTGAATCTTTTAAAAATCCTAGTAGTTTTTAGAACTTCTTTAAAATTCTTTCGCATGGTAAGGGTAGCACGGGCTTGCTATCAATCGCACTGGAGTTTAACCAAAGATACTCTAGAGTCTTCGGTTTAACTGCGAGTTGCCTTGTGTTGAGTAGAATGATTTACTTTGGTTAATTGCACTGTTACACTGATATGAGTATGGCAAAGAGTAACAATTAACCTTTTTCCTTAGGAATGTTCTGATCGAATTAGATCACGGGTTCCTAAAAATGTTTTAAAATTTGGAAAACCTTAATGAATTTTAGAAATTCTTTAGAAAAATCTTAAATTCACTGGCATGGCTAAAATGGCACAGAGAGGCTGTCCGGCACTGTGGGCAATCAACCCCTTTGGCAGGCGTTACAATTTTGGAGCGGCATTTACATAAAAAAAGAAATATTTTAGAATAACATCATAAAATTTTGATATGAAATTAAAGATTTCCAAAATGTACTTTAATATTCCAATGGAGATGATGTTCAGACTTGGATATTTAGAAAAATGAAATGTTTGTGCAAGGACTGATCCTTAAAATGTATTTTTTTTTTAACATCAAAGCCGTAATTTTTCTGTATCACTTAGCAAAAAGTAAATACATTTTACGTTACCATGGTAACAGTATAATTAATTTTTCAAATTCAAATACCCGCTCAAATGATACGTTCAAGATGTGATAGCGATACACAAACCAATCAGCATTTTTTCAAATGCTGACGCTTTAGCAGGGACCGATTAACCTCTGAATCTAGGGTAAGCTGTGTCTCATCTCAGGGACCACCATGTTTTTTTTGGGGTGGGGGGGGGGGGAAGGTGGGAAGGGGGGGAGAGATTTCTAAAAATTCTAAGCGCATTGAAAACAAACTCACTAATGTTACAAACGTTATTTCAAAAATTATCCCAGCAAAAATATGACGCATTTTATCCCCTCCTCCCCCCCCCCCCGACGTGCAAATAAAGGAGGTTAATGGTTGATTCAATTTTATCACTTCAGAAAATGAATTAGGAGTTATGAAAACACTATTTAAGGTTGGGCCAATCCCAAATTTAGTCCCAAAGCTGGGTGCCAATGCTTCTCTTTTTTGTGTTCTCTTTTTTGTGTGCCTAGCGAAGTGAAAAGGAAACCAACGTGAATGTGCTCTTATAAAAAGGATTTAAACTAATTAACCGGTTTCAGAAAAATCGTTCCCGTTATCCATGCCAAACGAAAAATGCAAAATCTATAGTCAGAAAAAAAATTGCTATAAGAGCAGCTTTCAGATTAATCAGAATCTAGCATTTATCGAACCACAATAAGTATCACAAATGTACTCTCTTGTGTTGGCAGCTGTCAGCAGATCATTACAAGCTCACCGCGTGACGTACTCACTTTGTTTAGTTTAAAACGCACTATAAAATGTTATGCAAGTTGGATCTATTTCTGATCATGAAGCACCTTGAACCAAAGAGTCACCAAACATAGAAAACAAAAACTAAAAGTTATCCACATCGATTTCCGTCTCTCTTTATCAAACAGCAAACACAAGTGGCACTTTGGAAAACAAGATCTTTGCTCTGGCATCCCCCATTCTTTTACAAGAAGGCGGT
>JAXGGA010014812.1:0-30993 GCA_038373865.1 Uloborus plumipes | reverse complement strand
TCTGAAATTCTGGCGAAAATTTTATTATTATTTAAAATCAGTACCAAACGTACTCGTACGAATTTGTATTTTTTTGAAAAATAACATCAATTCTTCTCTGTTAAGGGCTTTTTCTGGTCTGACGGTCGAATTGTTAAGCATTCTTTTATAGTTTTCTTGTGAGAACCAATGAAGCGATACAACTTCGGAGTTTTATAATTTATTTATAAGTATTTCAAGTGTATACATTTAAATTTATAGCTGAAATTATTCATTAAAACGAAAGTTATAGCTCTCTGAAAACACCTCCATCAAAAAATAGACGCTCATTCCTTCCGCGAAATCAGTGCTTGGCTTATCTGAAACTAAAAAAGTTGGCGGTGTTTTTATTTGTACGATTTTCTACGGAATGGACTATAATGGAAAACACATTTTAAAAATTGTTTTTTTGACAGACTTCGAAAAAAAAAATTCAAATTTCACGTATTTTTAATACGCTTTTATTAGTTTCACACCTGGGTTTGCTTGTATGTATGTAACTCTGAATAAAAGATGAAATTCGCATTCTTTGCAAATATAAAAGTAATATATTTAATAAAATTACGATTACTAAAGGCGAAACTATATTACCTGTTGATGCATTATAAGTGCCATGTAAACTAAGCGGATATTCAATAGTTGTGAAACTTCCTTTTAGTTTGATTTACTCTAAAAGCGTATTTTTTAGTTTTTTAAACTACATTTAAAATTATTTTGCATACTTTTTGTCAAAAAAAGTTTCAAACTATTTATTTTTTTAAAAGCTATTTTCTGCTTTAAATATACACGTGCAGAATCAAGAAACTGGTAACTGTTCCGTTTTGAGATAGAGAAAAAATAAATGGTCACCTTGCACAAATATCGTCTTATTCAACAGAAGTCGTTTATCAACCGCAAGAGAAAAAGAAAAGCATTTTTACTGTGCATTAAATCATTACATTTGGACTAACTAAATTATGCAAATCGCGGCTTGAGTCAAATGGGGCACGAACCTGCCGCTCGAATGTGGGTCAGAAGCGGAGAATAGAGTCAAGTGCACTGTTTCCCCTCATTTAGCAATCGCTCTTAAAACCATTTGGGGACTGCAAAACGATAATCACCGCTCGGTCAGTAACAAAAGAATAGCACGACTGATAATCTTTAAATCTCGTTTGCTCTTGAGTTGATGATATTTTATTACGTTACAACGCCTCTATTTGAACTATCTTGACTCCAGTCAAAAGTTTTGATGGCTCAAAAATAAAGAAATAGAGTTAGAGAAAGAAAGCATAATTTAATTATTTTTAAAGAACGAATCAATAACCTCCTTCACTATTAATGCTTAAGAACCTGTAGTTTATGAACGAAATACTTCCTGCTTCTGCTGCTTTTTAGAGGGAAAAATTAACCGTAAAATGTTTGATAATTATGAGGTACGGGAAGCAAAAAACCTCTTTTGATAATAGGGAAGTATTCGAAGACTAAGGTTTTCCTGACGAAGTGTGTGAAAAAGACACAAATTATCGAACTTGCACATCATACCAATTTCTTTAAAACCATTTATAGAAAATAGACTATGTAAAAGAACGGGTTTTTTAAATATTGCATGGAAATATGTTATGAATTTGTAACTTTATATGCTATTACAACAATCCTTAATCTTTCAAGGACGTAGTCAAGGGGGTGGTCCAGTGGGTCCGGACCACCCCCTTCCCGGATTTAAGATTTCTTTTAACGTGTTATTAAGCAGCGAAGTTCACTTGCTGTTTTTTTTTTTCTATCAGACAGCGAAATTTACTTGCTATTTATGTGCCACGTATGTCGTCATTTTAACCCTATCCTTCCCTTTTAGAGCCAAAATAGTAGAAACATTCGCACGTGGATTTAGCTTGTGTGTTCGGGAAGTAAAGGACGTAAGAAAATTTGCTGCTTGGAAAGAAAAGAGAAAAACTGCCCACATGATTTCACCACGTTCATATTATCATTTGCTTAGGGCCGCGGGTGCCCCTAGTGAGATCGCCCCCCCCCGTTCCCCAATCAAAAAAACCTCACAAAAATTATACTGTGAGGGCCCCCTTAAGGCCCTAAGTTTCTGACTAGGCTGACAAGGGGTCGGGGCTGCACTTGCCATGACGTCATGCAAAACTATCCAATCGCATAGGGGGTTTATGGATTTTCTTTTTGGGGGAAAACATTTATGGAGTTGGCAAGCCTGTCAGCACTAAATCGAAAAACGAAGTTTACGCGCGTCTGTAGATAAATCTCTTTTGCCAACAGAAATTCTATGTGTTTTAGACCATTGCAACAAGAATTTTTACCCAACTGTGAGATATTTGTTGACTGTTTTGGCTTCTCTACCTGTGTCAACTTGTGAAGCCGAAAGGTCCTTTTCTACTCTAAAGAGAGTAAAAACATACTTAAGAAATACAATGACCAATGACAGATTGAATGGCTTGACAGTAATGTCAGTTCATTATCCTGTGCCTTTTTCAGCCGAAGAGGTGTTAAATAAATTAGCTCTAAGGAAAAATCGGCGCCTTTTACTTTGAATTGGCAATTTAGCATTTCATTTTTACCAATGTGTATAAAATAAAAGCCATATTTCAACTAATTAGTGATAAAATGCCTTTATGATGTTCTAAATTTAAGCGTTTTAAACTTTTATTTACGTTTACATATTCAAGTGGAACAGTTTTAAATGTTTGTGTCAGATTGGTTTTCCCTACTACATTTAATTTTGAAACATTTTACTTTGTTATATGTTATAAATATCGTTTCCAAACGAAAATTTGTCGATAAATTATTTCTTCAAATATGTATTTTTCCTCTTAAAAATGAAATTTAATCAAACAAACAACAACAAAAAAATATGACTGTAATTATTATTTATAAAGAGTATCTAAACTATTAATTTTAACTAATATTAATCCTTGAACCGTTTTTTGCTAAATCACGCTAGGTTAGCACCATTGTAAAACATCAATGAGTGTTCTGGCCACATGCTGTATGACTTGACTCGAAAAGTTAGTCTTTAATACAAGTAGCAAAGGAAGTTGGACACACAGCTTCTAATTATTATTATTGTTTTTCATTATTAAATACCCATTTTATTCTCTCGGCAAAACTTAGGAAAACATTTAATTTTTATGCAAAATATTGTTTTGATAGCTTTGATTCGTTTAAGCGATAGATATGCCTATTATATATAAATATAAATATATATAAATATATATATATATATATATATATATATATATATATATATATATATATACACTGCTCGACATTGAAAATGCAACACCAAGAAGGAGTGGTCAGAAATTCATGCAAATTTTACCGTAGACGCACGTCACTGAGTTATGCAAATGATATGAAATGCGCAGCTCTCCGACGCACGTGAAGTAAGATATAAGAGAATGAAGTTGAAAAGTGGGCTATGTTCATGTTGGTTTTTCTGCCAGACTAATTAGCGGAGAAATTTGGTTTTTGTCTCGTAGGATACGTGTGATAGGAAGAAATGCCACGCCGTCCTCAACGAAGACACTTCCAGCATATAGACGACTTTACAAGGGGTATGGTGATCGGACTGAGAAGGGGAGGTTGGTCCATACGTCAAATTGCAGCTGATACCCACATGGATGCAAGCACTGTGCATCGGCTGTGTCGGAGATGGTTGGAAAGAGGAAATGTAGCCACATTGAGGGGTGCAGATGCAGCCAGAGTGACGTCAGACCGCTTGCATCGACGGATTCACCGACAAGCTGTGGCGGACCCGCAAGTCACTTCTACGTCGATTCTGCAGCACGTGCAAGGTACCCTGGATGTTCCTGTGTCGACCAGAACCATTTCCCGTCGACTGGTTGCACGTGGCCTGCAATCACGGCGCCCGCTAAGAATACTGTAATTGACCTCACAGCACAGACTCCAACGTTTGGAATGGTGCCGGACCGGAGCGACGTGGATGGCAAAATGGCAAACCGTAGTGTTCTCAGATGAATCCCGCTTCTGTTTGTCCAGCGATAGTCATCGCATACGTGTGTGGCGTCGACGTGGAGAAAGATCGAATCCGGCAGTAACTGTGGAACGCCCCACAGCGCGACAACGTGGCATAATGGTTTGGGGAGCTATTGCATACAATTCCGTATCACCTCTAGTTTGTATTCGGGGCACTATGACGGCCCAACGATATGTAGATAATGTACTGCGGCCGGTGGCAATCCCCTACATTCAGGGTCTGCCAAATGCAATTTTTCAACAGGATAACGCCCGGCCTCACAGTGCTCGAATCAGCCAACATGCTCTACGAGGTGTACAGATGCTTTCCTGGCCACCATACTCTCCTGACTTGTCACCAATCGAACATGTGTGGGACGTGATTGGACGCCGTTTGCAGAACCTGCCACTGCCTCGTTCAGAGACGAACTATGGCAAATGGTTGAAAGGGAATGGAGTGCCATACCTCAGGACACCATCCGCAGGCTTATTGACTCCATGTCTAGACGTGTTTCTTCGTGCATCGCTGTCCGCGGTGGTCCTACTTCGTACTGAGCCGACGCCGTCCTCGCTCTAAATTTTGCTTATTTATTTTGAAATAAATATCACTTATTGTTCCATGCTGTCTCTGTCTTCTTACCAAATTTCATCATTTTCTGACCACTCCTTCTTGGTGTTGCATTTTCAATGTCGAGCAGTGTATATATATATATAATTATTCGACTAATTAATATTATCCAGCTGGTTAATAAATTTTCTATCAAGTCTTGGACCTCCCCCTTCTCAAAGTTCTAGCTACGTGCCTGAATCTTTCACAGTTAAAGCTTTCATTTTTTGCTAATTCCAGATTTACTCTTTCTAGCCTTTATATCCGTAAAATTATTTCAAACTGGGACTGCTTTGTACTAACGTTGTGACTTATAAATTAAATGTAAATACTTTGCACATTATTGTCCGATAAGGGAAAAAATACATTAACTTCTTTAAAAAACGCTTTGTATTATTAGACGATATAAAAAAAAAATAACAAATAAAAACGTTAAACATTAGCGTCCTTTTAAAATGTAGAGCAGTAACATTTGCGGGAAGAGTGAAATACTACTGGAGCTCGTTCCTTTGACAAGCTGCGAAGGAAGGCTGGAAAAACAGCTTTACAGAGATTGCCGATGGAGTAGGAGGAATAAATATTTCCACGATTAATAACATAAGGCTCTAAGGGGACATCACGTTTCGCCTAGCTGAGGCTATATTCAAAATCAGTTTTGTCGCCAAATACTAGCTGCTTATAGTTGTGGCAAAGCAAACGTTTCAGCACTGTGACTACAACGAAGATTACTCCTTTTTTTTTTTGCAATTCAATTTTTCCATTCATTATTCCTTTTTTTTCTTTTATCGTAAAACCATAGCATCGTCCTTACACATATTTTCGAATATGGCTTTTGTACGTGTGAGACCGACACTCTAATTTTACATCTAAAAATAATTGAAAAATTAAAAACAGAAAAACGTCATTTTTAATGACTGACCCAGCTATTAGGTAAACGGTTGTTTAATGAATGTTTTTCATGCAATCATAAATATTAAAATTATAAAATAGAGAAGTGTTACAACAGTTGATCATTAGTTATTCGATATCTGTTAAAAAAAAATAGTTCATCAGCAAGTCTGCATTTCTGATGAAGCTTCTGTATACGTGTATTATAAACACGTAGAAATAAATACATGCAAGGTTTCCTTCGTTATTTTTTGATCTTTTTTTAAATGATGCCATCTGTAATTTAAAACAGAAGTCAAAAATTGAATTTTTATTGATATTTTATTCTAGCAGATTTCCTATTTTATCTCAATAATTATCTAACGTTTAAACATTCGTTCACATCCAGCTGTGTTCAATACTACATTAAAAAAAAAAAAAAGTACAATGGCTTTTCGACAACACAGTTGCGACATGGTAAATTCGCCACTGTGTGTAAACCACGTTTTCTTCTGTAAAGCAGTTCTTTAACGTGGGAAAGTTAATACATCTACTTGTATTGCCAAAGGGAATATTTAGCCATTCAATATGCTTGTAAGAATGACAATTTAAATATTTTTTTTATTCAAAATATGGATGAAGTGAAATCGTTTGCACTTTGTTTGTATAATTTTTTTCATGATTTACCCTCCTTCACACCCTTTCCTTTCTTTCATCCACCCTAGACCTCCTTCTATAACTGAAATTGAAAAAAATAAGACACTATACCTATATATTCATTTTCTGTCAAAAAAAAATCGATCATTTTTACCAGTGTTCTTGAAAAGAACTCATGCCTCAAGGAGTTAACTGAACGAAACTGTGAACCACACTTTACAACCAATCTTCACATGCTTCATGATTTTCAAAACTACACAAGTCAATTTAGGAATGAATCATTAAACCTAAATTTCCTATGTGCCAAATTCAGCAGTCTTTTAATTTAACACGAGTGCTTGGGATAGTGTTGAGTGCCCATCTCTACTCCTTTCTTGTAGGTCAGAGCACCACTCGAAGAACTGTGCCAGTTTTTTTAGAAGGCACGAAATTCGTGACCATCCAGTAAACGCGCTTTAGGCTACTAACATGTTTTATTTTACATGACTTCGCAAACACTTCTTTTAGTTTTTGAATGTAGCTTTTAAAGTAAGTGGAAAGTGCTAATCGTTGTGTTTGTGAATTCGTTACATGAAAATAACTTATTTTAGTTCCCTATTTATCCATGCGTGAAATCAGCGCCTCGATTTTTATGTCATTAAAAAAATATATGACCCCTTAAATCACGTGTATCTCAACCATGTGCATTCTAAACGGCAGTTTAAGAAATCCTCCGTTGAATCATATGTTTTGAAAAAGAAATTTGATGCACACAGTGTGATCTAAAAAACGAACTTTTCAGTGATAGAATAAAATTAGAGGTTGTCATATGTTTGTTATTACCAGTGACAGTGATCCTATACTCAAAATAGGATCCATTTAACTCAATACAACGTTTTGTGAACAGTTAACAAATTTATTCATAGAAATCTTAAATTCACTTTCAATAATGATATTCAGTACCTGCCTGTCGGCTGTTTAAATGATTGGAACATCATCGTAAAAAGGTCTTTTTATAATAGTTTTCAGTTTTGAGAACAAAAAACATATTTGCGTCCTCGATTACTCTCCGTAATCTCCTCATCTGTCACCGTGTGACTATTTTCCGTTTCCAAAACTGAATATTTGAAACTCAAATATCTCTAAAATATTTATTTCGAACAGTTATGAGTGAAAGCGTCACCAGCTAAAATTATGAAGTGGACATGTAGAAGGACAATCCAAGTATTTAGCTAACACTAGATCATTGTAGGTACATTGTTGAATACGTTGTGCATGAATAGAAAAGTTGCTGAAATGTTCACTCCTCACCTGTCGTTTTGGTGGCGTTTTGAGAAGAGAACGAATCAATATATGGGTCATTTTCAAAATTTGATTACATTTGCTGTCCAGAAGTTAAAAAGACGATTTGAAGCATAATTTATATTTTAAATTCAATGCGAACAATTATTTTCTGCAAGAAATACCCCCAAAAAAATTCCATCACTCAACAAATTATTGAAATTTATTTATTTATTTTTATATAAGTCTTTAAAAATGAGAATCAAAGCAAAAACGCTTGTCCATTTCCAATTTTCGCAAGTTCAACTATTTTTTTATATACTTAATTGTATAAAAAAGTATATACAACAAATTATTTTTATATATTAACTATTAGTATATGATATTCATAATAAATATTGACAATAGTATTTTTTTTCATTAAGAAATGTATGAATATATTTTGTCCGGCAGTTCTTGTCAAGTCCGTTACCCTAAGATTATTTTGGCTAAAAAAAGTATTTATTGCAGTCAAAAGATGGTAACACGTATTCAGTTAACTTAACAAACTAGTGACGTAACTATTTCGTACCATTTTATTTTCCTGAGTCGAGAAATATTGCTGTGGCGTTTCGCACAAGATTTCCTCCAAGTGCGTATTTTTATTCTTTGTCAAGTCTGTTACCGAAAATTTTAGTACAAATTTTTACTTTTTCTCAACTTTTACCCCGAAATATTGTTTATTATACAACTCTAAGAAAATGCATATTGTAGTTCAATTTTTAAATTCGACAACCTAGCCACAATTTGACATTTTGGTTGAAATTGTCAAGTCCGTTACTGGTCAATCCGTTACCAAATGTGAAATCTGTTACCATAGAGCTTTTGATCAATATTTTAATCATCACAAACATCGTTTTAAGCTTCAGGGAAGCAAATAATTTCAAATAAAGTTGGTTCTAGGCTCTATGATATAGTTTAAAAGTGAGATTTCATATTGATTTTGTATGGTAACGGACGACAATTTTCCTTGCAACTTAAAGTTTTACAACAGCATTTGAATACTTAATTATTCATTAAAGTGTACAATCAATTACTTTTTCACACACCTAAAATATGTGATTAAACATCTGTTAGTGTTTCTAAAGGAAAATAGCAAGTTAAAAAGTTACTTAAATATTTTGAAATGTAAGCATATGGTGAAAATGACCCATATACCTATTAGCGCAAAATTCAGAAACAATAATGAACGCTCGGTGGATGTCAATGGCTTTGAGTAAACTCAATCAGATTTGAGACTGCCTCAACGACATCTTTTTCCTTAAAGTTCTTTTTGTTAACTAGCCCTTCACTCGTCATTCCTCAGGTTCAGTAATAAACTAAATGGCAAATCTAATTTGTATGTAAGACTATGGCAACATAATAATTTATTTTTGCTATCAGTATTGTTGCACGTGTTATTTGATAGTTTGAGGTAATTTAAGCTGAATTTTCGGTTTCTAGTCTAACCGCCATATCTCCGTGACCAACGCCTCCTAAATACTAAATGCCTACTACATTTGCTTCGCTACCATCGCCATTGGTTCCACTTTAAGTGCCACCTTGCGGCAATCCTATAATGCTGTTGTTATGGTGATAAATCCAAACAATATTCGAATTGAATTTTTGATTGGTTAATTTTTAAATTTAAATTCACAAATGAACCAATCGTGCATTTCTCTTTCTCGAAGAAAGGTAGATGGCAGTGCTTTGCGAACTAAGCCCGAAATTTTGCAGCTATTGGCGATGGATCCAAATAAGGCCCTTATATAGACGAGCCGACGCATCAAGATTAAGTTTCACCACTTTGGATCCAGCTTGTGTAGGAGGGTTGTATTTTCTGGCGAGTTATCGCTTTTTGGTAACTTTTCACGTGAATTTAACAAAGCTTGGCAATTTCCCGGAACTTTGCTCTGGCAACCCTAGCTCCACAACAATGAAAAATGAAAGTAAAAGTAAATGAGTAGGATCCAAAGTGGTGAAACTTAAGCTTGATGCGTCGGCCTGTCTATATAGCGGCTCTAGATCCAAACGGTATTCGAATTAAATTTTTTGATTGGTTGTTAAATTTAAATTTAGAAATGAACCAATCGTTAATTTCTTTCTCGAAGAACTCCAGTAGATGGTAGTGCTTTGTGAACCAAGCACGAAATTTGTTCTGTGCTAAAAACCAGAAAGCTGCAGTCATTTAGTATTTAGATGGCGTTGCCGTGACACAACCAAAAATTAATAAAACAGTTCTGAAGCGAATGTCATGAAGTTGTTCTTCATCTATAGAATTAAGTCAAAGTCACTAAGGATCATGTCTTTATGACTTGATCCTAAACTAACTAAAAACCTCAGACGGGTAGAAACCTACTTAGGATTGTAACTAAATTTGCTCAATAGAATTTGAGTCATTAGATATCTTATTACAAATTACCGGTAGCATATCTCAATTACATTTCAGTTTCATTTTTTTAGTTTTGAATATCAACTTGAATTCAATAACGTCTAACTTTCAATCGAGAAACAACACCGGTTATTTTCCTTCAGTTATTTTCATTGTTGCTATGGTCCAGCAGTTGAAGTTTCCAGCGGTTGAGCATCATTAGTTAGTCTGTTAATAGAAGTCTGAGAACTGAAGTCGGAAAAGGAGGTTTGGTTTATGAAGCGTGGCAAAAACGAATAAAAACCTCGTAAAATTTAGCTCTCAATATACGCTTCTGATTCTCATAGCGAGTTCAAGTTCGGCTTCGCACCTTCAGGCGCTCAAAAAAGAACCTGGGAAAGAAAATTCCACTAATTATTTTCACAGTTGCAGCCCTGACCTTCCGCTGTTAGTGCTTCCTCGATAGTAAAAGTGTATTTTAAAATAATAGCACTAATGAGGAGAATTTCGCTGTTATGAATTTTCTGGCTTGTTTTTCAGTCAGAACTCAGAATAATAATACCTGTAATTAGAGACATTTTTAACGTCTCTAACAAGTTTATTTCAGGCATTAAAATTTTGAAATATCCTTGAAAATTTAGTCAAATGTTTTTTTTCCTGCTTTATCTATACAGTCGAGTCTTGACTTACGCGAGGGATGCGTACCACGCCCGCTCGTCTAAGTCAGAATTTCGCATTGTAAAGTAAACATACCACACGTTCATTATCCAGGCTTGCCTTCAAATTTCGAGTTGAGCCGTACCATGGTTTGCGGACGTTCGCTGGAAAGATAAATTCATTTTATCTACCAGTTTGAAGGCCATCTTGGCTACAATAAGGGAACATTTGCCTCCAGCTCGGTTATTGGCTATTCCTGACTGAAGAGTCCAGAATAAGGGGGAAACTGCAGTCTCAGGATGTCTTGACCGAGCTGTAGGTGTATTTGCTTCAGTTCTGCCTTTACCCTTGCTTATAGGCGGTAACTCATTGCATAAAACATTCGAGTTTTGAAATTCAACACAATTATTATTGACCCTTATCAACAGCCTTCGAGTTTTTTTAAACTATTCCCTAACTATTACAATTTCTCTCATGAAGTGGTGCATCTAAGTAAACAGCGTAATACAAAAAAAAAGCCATATTGTTTAGTATAATATTGCACTGAATTGTAAATGCACAAAACTAATGTTCGGTGAAAGAGCAAGACATAAAGTACAGTACTGTGCGTACAATGTACAGTGTGCAGTAATAATAAAAAGCAGTAATTTTTTTTTATAATTGAAGGGATAGTTAGATGAAGGGGTTATGTAACAAAACCCAAGTTTTGAGTAATTTAGGTTTAAAATTTTATTGTTGCAGCTTTTTCGTTTTCTGCTTTTGTCATTCATTTTAGAGAATGAAAGTGGTCTGATGGCATCTATATTTACAGTGTACCAAGTTTTATTTGCTTTCCTATGTCCAGATTGCATTTTCAAAAAATGTAATATAGCCCTTCATCCACGAAACCTTTCAGTTCTGATTGTAGTAGTGAAAGATTCTGATTTTATACTTTTCAACTTCAATTTCTTCCGGTAAGATAAGGCCTGCCCCTGAAGTAGTTCATTTCTTTTTGTGGAGATTCATGGTTAGCGTATCTGTATGTTTTAGGATCTTAGACCAATAGGCCACCGTCATATAAAGCAATAAATCATGTGACTTGCCGTCTATCAACCGCAAAATAAACAATGGATCGTGTGACTCGCAGCCAATCACAAAGGGAATAATGAATCACATGACTCGTCATCTACCATTCAAAAAACTAACATCAATTACAAAGCAAGAAATGAATCCTGTTTCTCGCTGTCTACCAACCATAAAGCAAATAAAATGATGCCCAATCTTAAAGCAAATAACGCAAATCCTCGCAAAGTGAAATTAATTAGCGATCTTGGATGCTCAATAAATTGCACTCTGCATAATTGATTAAATCCTGTGGTATTTGCACTCTCAATTTTGTATTCCTACTTCCTTATCTTCCAATAAGTAAACGAGTTCTCAAAACTCAAATCAACAGGATATTTTTAAATAAATGTTGAAAAGGTATATTTGCTGCACATCGTTAGAATTCCAACCAAATATTAAACTTTTACTCATGTGTATAGAAATGCTCATCTGCTACATACTTTGAATTTCAAAAAAGGCGCGCATAATTGTCAATGCATATTTCAAAAAATCAGCTCAATTTAATGAATAATGCAGGTGCTTTTCCTTCCTTTGCTGTCTCATCTTTGAAATTTATTTTCGTCAAGTTTGAACTCATAGTTTTTTCTCTAGTTTTTATGTTTTAATCTGACGAATTTTTCAGTTTATTTTTCAATTTTTATAAAATAGTTTCTGCAATCGGTATTCTGAATACGTTTTAGAGATTTTTCACCTTTGTTTTGGCACGGAGAATAAAATTACTAGCAACATGCAGTTTTACTATAATTGTTCTCTTTCATATAGAATTTGCTTTGTCATATGAGATTTTTTTTTTATTATCCCCAGTGTAAAAGCACAAAACCATGGATATGGAACAGAAAACGCATAGAAAATCTAAAAGCCTCTAAAATTAAATAATATATATCTGTAACATTAAAAACACTTAAAAAATCAAGAGTCTTTAAAAGCTAGCCTGAAGAGAATTCCACCTTGTCAGCCCAACATAACTAAGAATATGTTCGGGCGATGCTTGATGTACGTTGCAAATTTTGCCCCAAGTGGGAAAACTTTTTATCCCACCACGAACATTGTTGTTCCAGTGTGCCTCGTACGGTACGTAATCTTGCTAGGCATGAATATTCGCAGATGTACCATGGCGGGAGGCCACTATTTGAGTGTCGAGTTCCTTTAAGGCTCTTTTCTGTGGAGATTTATAAAGTTCGAAATCCAAATTCACATTGGAAACAGCGGAAGCCTTAGAAAATTCATCTACATTTTCATTTTCCTCCAGCTCAATGTGAGAAGGGATCCACTGGAATGTTAGTGAGGCGTCCGTTTGAAAGCGCTTCATGGCAGGTCACTTTATCTTTTAAAATTGATTTTGAGCTAATAAAACCCTTTTGTAATTCCAGGAGGGCTACCATTGAATCTACAAAGAATACTGTTTTGATTGGCATAGTTAAAACAGTATTATTTGAATGTATAGTGTATTGTTGTATAATGGATATATCTCTTTTGTATTTTATTATGAATTTATCACATATGATGATTGATTTTGCATGATTTTCTTTTTAAATGAGTTCCGATAATATTTGATGATCCAGCAGTGTTGGATGTAACGTACGGACCACGCAATGAGAATTGTTGGTGTAAAACTTCTTAACAATTTTAGACAAAATTATAAAATGTTTTTATTTGGTAGGCATATTACTATATCAAAATGTATCATATAAAAAAAATTGAAGTTTGTGTGTGAAAATTAGAAGAGTTATGATATCTTCAAATTATCGGACACACATTTTGAAAAAAAAAAAAAATTTTCATTTTCAAATTTGATGAAATATTAAACGAAATTCATCGTAAAACAGTTGCTTAACAATATTGAAACATAATATAAGCATTTAAAATGATAAGCAAAATGTTACAAATTTTTAAAACAATCCGAAAAAACTTCGCATTTGCAAGATAAACCATGGTTGGAAAACGTACCAATCAAATCTTCTAATTTTTTGAAAAAAGTTCATTCTCATTGTAATGTTTATTTTTAGTTGCTTTGAAGTTTAATTACTATGAATAAAATAGTTTCTAAGTTTCTTGTAGCCTAATTAAAATATTTTTTCAACTTTAAAATACCCATTTCCACTCGAACAATAAACTCACGAATCAAGAATTCAACATTTCTCACAATTTTCCTATAATAAAGCTTTTAGCATGGTCAAGCAAGCGGCTGACTGGACATGAGCGAAACTGATATGAATTCTCGTCAGTCCGGTCGCGAATGCGTTAACATTCCGTTACACAAACCATTCACTGCCAGAGTTATCCTACAACACTCGGAAGCGAATACTTGCTTAAGACCACGAATCCTCCATTACGGTCCCACATTAATTGGAGCCTATTAAGATGCTCCGGCCGAGACGACAGAGAGAAAGAAGACCGGGCAAATCAAAAAAGGCCGATGAAAAGCGAGAAATAAAGGGAAACTAAACGCGGCTTGGGCCGTGTTCCGGAGAGCGCGTGGTCTCGTTTCACGCGCCGCTGGAAGACAATGCGAATCCGACCCACTTAAGTCCTGTCCCGGTCGGATGGCCCTGGAGATCCGCTTAATTGCCCTCGGATCCCGGACCCAGAGCCGCTGGAAGACCCATCTTTTTGCATGCGAGGGAGAACGTTACGCCGCTTTAACACACAAATCCATGCTTAGAAATGTCATAAGTGAGACGCTTGGCGACGACAGAATGTTTAATCTACTTAAATATGTTGGCATCTGTTGATCAACGGGAATTAACTACGTTGGCATCTGTTGATCAAAGGGAATTGTACACGATTTCTGTGGCGCTGAAGATTCTGCGGCTGTTGAAGTGTGGTTATATTTGGGAGATTTATATGGATCGGAGAGGGCGGAGAGAAAGGGAATCAATGAAATGAAACGGATTCCATATTCCATTAGAATTTAGGGAATATATATATATTAGGGAGAGTTATATATACAATTATTCAAGGTAACTTTAAGCCAGTCTGGATAATTTTGCGCCACTTCATTTTTTTTACTAAGCTTTTAAGTTAGTTTATTTGAACTTTTTAGAGGAAGTTCAAATGTGAGGATCTTGGGTAGGTGTTGTGTACGTGACGTCTATTGATTTGGGTTTTAAAAAACGTCGAGTGAAACTTAATAGAGTTGGCCCTGAGATAAAATCTGATGCTGAGTCTTACTTCATTTCTGAATTACTAATGCAGAGAAAGTAGAATTATCTTTTTTGAGAAAAAAAAGCGGTCTTAAACGTTTCCATTTTAGTGTAGAAGAGCATGGTTCATCAATATAATATCTGTACCTCAGAACCAGAACGACGTAAGTCAAAAAATGGCGATTTTCACTTTATTAGTGAATTGTATGTAGAATCTTGTTCTGCATAGACCCATGCGAACGGTATTCAGTAAAACAAATTCTTTCACAACTATTTAGAAGCGTTAAAAGAGCGCGAGTCCCATCCTTTGCATGCATCCGACAATCTTTTTTCCCCTCTGCTGATTAAGTTACAAAAATCGACTTACGTTAGTCTGGTTCTGAGGTACAGATATTTAAAGACTATCTATGTAAGTCCGCCAACTACAGTAAAAGGTGTGAGAGAGAGAGGTGAAAAAAATAAAAGATCTTTTTCAAATAAAAAAAAAAAAATTCCATGAAATGTATCTAGACACTCACTTAAAAATTAGTAAATGATATAAGAATTCTACCAAGCGAAGAAGTAAAAGAATTTGGCAAACGGAGAAAACAAATAGGGTAAGTGCTGCAGTAGTCGGCCAGTCTCCAGTAGTCGGCCACAATGACATAAAACTCCTCATAAATAGTACATTTTTAATTCAAAATCAGATATGGCGCATTCACACATTCATGTACTTATCCTCAATCATCAACCAGTGGCAGTTAAGTTTTGGGTACTTTTTTTGAATTAGTAATGAGTCATTTCATTTTGAATGGTGTGCTCGTTATCCAAGATTGCGATTCTGCTTATTTTTCAGCTAAGAGGACACGTCTTCTTAAAATGGCCAATTACACTTATTAATTTAATTCTACTGTAAATTTGAGTGATTTTTATCTTAATGGAATGTCTAACATAATGTTTCAATGAAAGAGCGAACTCCTGGTTAGACTCGATTATTTTTTAAAGGGGTGGCCGACTACTGGGTACAGAATTCTTCTGCATTTCCAATAGTCGGCCATGGTAGGCCGACCACTGGTTCTAAGCAGTTTGGATGATTTATCCAGTAGTCGGCCACATACTTAATGTAGCTTTTCATTCTTAATAGGGGTTCATCAAATTAAAACTAAATTAACTTATTGAAATACAGCGACAATTTAACTGTTTTGAGTAAAAATTCCTTTTCCAAAGTTTATTTTTCTTGAAAAATAGTAATTAAATTAAATGTCTTAACTTCTTTTGACTACCATTTCGACATTTTATTGCGCCTAGTGTTGTAAATTTAATTGAAAATTCTAAAAAAGAGATTTTTAAATACGCATACGTTGAGTTAAGATTATAAGTTTTAATACTCATCTAGTTATTATCAAATGGTGTTTTAATACTTTTTCTTATCAAATTTTATGTTAAACTAATGAAATTGTCGAAACGAGTGATTTGACTTCTATTGATACTTATTCGGCAGTTAATAAACATTCCCCAATTATAGGAGATAAGATGCATTACTTCAATAGTCACATAGGCTCAAGTTATTTAGTGAGTGCCAAGCATGTAATTATTCTTTCTTTTGCTATTATGCTTAACTTTTTGCTTTACCAATGGTTCAAGACCCCTGTGCTCTATTTAGGATAATTGTTTCAAATGTTGGTACATTTTCACTAATGATTCTCCCCAAATGTTTGACTTCTTGAGTTTTCTTCGCTAGAGGATTAGAATTGTGCTGAGTTAATTTCAAAACTACATGGTTACATTGTTGCGAACTAAATTTCGGTTTGTTTTCAAGGTTATTCCTTGTTTACTAATATTCTTTTCGAAAGCTGTAAGATTACTTTCATGACATCCCGAGTTCCATTTACTTCCTTATTTCATCTTACTTCAATTAGTTTAAAACAAATAAACTTGCTTCAGTGGAACATTCTGTGCTAGATGAAGCCTTGATGGAGATTCCTTTCAGCGCATTTTTGAATGTATTTTTACTTGCATAGTTTTGGAAGCAATCATTTCTGAAACTACAGTTTTAGTTTTATGTTCCGTATGTTGAAATTCCGTTCTAATGAATGTGAACCAGTTAAGTGCCGACGTGATTATTGGTCATGAATTGTGTCGACTCTATTATTACGTCTTTATGTTTACATAAACAGTAAAGCAGTTTTTCATTTCTTGATTCTTTGGTCATTATCACTAAAAACTGCTGTTCACTACAAAACTATTCCTGTTTTTTTTTACTTCTAAGCAAGTACATTTTGTACATTTTATATAAACTTCGTTTATTTTGTTCCTTCTTGCATCTTTAGTAAGTGCTGCTGAAATTCTTTTCTTCAGAAGCTTTTTTTTTAACTTTCTTTTAAGCCCAAACTACGTATACGCAATACGTAATACTTTGTTGCAACAACATTTATTTTATCTTTTATCACTTATTTCACAATACAAAGTTAAATCGTTTATTTCTGGAGATCGTCCTAAAACGGTGTCCGGGTTTAACAAGAGGAAAGGGTGGTTAATTAAACTGTGACAGATTGCGGCAGGGTGAGGGGAGGTAACAAGAAATATGAGTTTTCATATTTTGGTTCGCACAAAAGCATTTTATGTAACAACTAGCGGTACCCGCACGGCTTTGCCCGTGGTATAAAACTAAAACGTCATTTGGTAATAAATTCATATCGCAGAAAGAATACTCAATTTTCGTTATAATTGAACTATAATTCCTAAATAACAATTTGTGTGTGTGTTATAGTGTGATAGGGGAGGGTAGCTTGAATTGTGAAATATTGAGAAAAAGGGATGGAGGGGGCCAAGTATGTTGGGAAAAAAGTGTTGCGCCATTTATACTCATACCCTTATGAAGCTTTTTTTTATGTTTTAAATTATTTTCTGTTTGATATAAACTTAGTTTTAGACGTTATTCAGAAAAAGATACTTTTTTAGTGCGAGTTTTAAAAATAAAACTGTTTTTAGGCAGCTAAAGTATAAAAACATTCATGTCCCGAGAATTCTGTGCTAATTGTACTGTCTAAAATTAATAATGGTAGTTAGAGAAATAAGTAAAGCACATAGTGTATGAAGAAGTACACTAACATGATTATCTACACAAGTTGAGTACCGGAGGTACCACGAAAAATATGACCAGACTAAGTATAATGCATCGCTGCAGCACGTCATTTCACGTTTTTAGAGGGGGGACAAAGGGTGCAAACACAATGCAATTTCATCGGAAAAAAGCAAACACCACGCCCACTTACATATTAATTAACTGATTTCTTTAAACCGGGGGGGGGGGGAGGCAATTGCCCCCCATCCTGACCCCCACCCCCTAAATGACGGGTCTGGTTCGTTGTATGTTTCCCTTTGTTTTGGTTTTTTAATTCCACCCCCTATATCAGATAAGATCAATGAAAATGAAGTGGCCGACTACTGGATTCAACGTGGCCGAGCACTGGATTTCTGTGGCCGACTACTGGAGCATTTACTAGTGTTGACAACAGCTTGGATTTTAACATAATTTTTTTTTTAATTTCTGAAACAAGTAGGTGATTCACTATCAGAAAGGTTCATTCTAAAGTTTTACCTTGTTTTTGTTGCTGTATTGATAGCTGAAAGTTCTAGGTTAGATAAGATCCACAAAAGATCTCTTAAATGGCCGACTACTGGAGCACTTACCCTATATGTGTTACTTCGATCCAGATATAAAGTATCTGATTTTGCGCAAGGGATAATGGATATGCAACTAATTAGTTCGCATTGAAGTGTAGTTGCTCCATATATAAAGAATATGTAAATAGTTTCATTCAAGGGAGAAAGGATATGTAAGTAAGTTCGTTGGAGAGATAAAAAGTATGTAAATATTTTCGCTCGAGGGATACAGGATATGTAAATAACTTCCTTCCACGGACAAAGAATGTATAGGCAATTCCGATTAAGGGATGAAGGTTAATGTGCATCGCGTAGCCATTATTGAAAGGCAATTTAATCAATAGCGTTTACGAGTCGTCATGAGGATACTCATTCGTTTTATTATTATGAATTAAAGACTATGTCCTAGCTTACTTTCTCTGTCGCAATGCCTGGGTCATTTTGAACTTCAATCAGTCATTAGCTCAAAAAGTTTTCAAGTTTTTTTTTCATCTTCTTTCGTTATAATTGTTTAAAATTGCCTTTAAATTTTATAATAAAAACTTGGAATATTTATAGGAGATAATTATTAATTTCAGATTTTCTCTCTTTATGCGCAGTACATTTATAACAAAGCAAGGGTAAGTAAATCCAGAAAGTTTTCAAAGGAGGGGCGATTGATTTTTCTTACTTGCTTTATACTATGCATAAACGTTTACAAATATTGATCACAACAGTTTCAAACTTCAATTCTGAAATATTTACGGGAGAGAGCCTCAAACCTTTTTCCTCCAACTTCATTAAGGCTCTTATAAAATTGAATTTTTAGAACTTTAAAATTGAAATATTACTGAATTTAAAAAGTTTGAAAGAAGAGAGATACTTTTCCTGTACCGACAGGAAAAGTTACTCTTACACAGCTGCACGCCACTATTAAGGATCCTATGTTTCTTCCACTTGGTTTTAGCAAGTTTGTAGAACCAAACTCTAGGCGTTCGATACCTGTTTTTCGTTTCTTTGGAAAATCATTAAAAAAAAAGACTTTCGCGATTTTAAAACAGCGAAAGAAAACAAAAAACCGATTCATTTAGTTGAAAACAATAACAAATACTACATTTCCCCCCTTAAGTTCGTTGTAGAATCTTTATGCTCGGCAATGAAGCATAGTTTAAGAATCAAAAAGCCCTTTTCTCTTGCGAAGATGATATCAATACAATTAGATCAATAGCGAAGCAGCTGTAGAATTATACAATCTGCCGAGTATGGAAACCTCTTTTCTAAACTTATTGATCAAGCTCCTCTATATTTCGACTATCATGAAGAAAACACCGAACAAAGCTGGAAATAATACTTGCAAAGTTTTATCCGTCAGTGATTCGATAAAGAGAGTACCAAGCGGACTTGGGAACTGAATCATGAGGGTTCTGCATTCGGTTGACCACCTAACAGGAGGATCCCTCTTGCACCTCAGAGCCCCATTAGCTGTTGTGCTACTGAGCTTATTTTTGTTTTTAGTTTTAATAATTGCAAAGAATTAAGACATAAAAAGCCAGAGTAGACAACGTGTAATATGCATTGAATTTTCACATACGACGTGCAAAACTATAATGTTATTTCAAACCTGTTGGCAAAGGTAAATCAAGCACAATTTATTGCGCTGTTTTCAGGTTCTTAATGTTAAAACAGCTTTAAACAGTCCAAATCATCTGACACATATAAAAAGTAAAAGTTTCATTCTGCTTTAGAACATCAAATGAAGTCAGGAAGCGCCACTACATTTAATGGAATTAAGCAACAAAGCTGCCGGCAGCGGAATTAGTTGAACCCCGCGGAAATTAATTTCGAAAATTGGGTGCCACTGTCATCCCCTCCAATTAGGAGCGTTTGGTAATAGGTTAAGCCCCGCGTTTGTTCTCCACTTTCCATGTGCCAAACGGCGGAAATGTTCCAGGAGTGAAGCATGTAGAGCATTATTATTTGCACTTTCATTTAACCCAAATACTTCTTTGAGGCATCAAAAATTTACAAAGCTTTCATCTAACAAGCAAAATCTATCTTTATTTTAAAACAAACAGGGGTGGCAACATGTAAAAACATTCAACAAAGCAGCTTGAATGTGTCCCTGATAAGTTTTAGAATAAAAATAATCAATTCCAATGAAATTGTGCCTTTGTTCCCAAAGAGAGAACTTGATATTCATTCGATTCCTTTTTGACATTTTGAGGGGAAAAGTGCTCGATTTGTTTTGATGAAACTAGAAACTGAGAAGATTAACTGATGAAGATAGTATTAAATGTCAATAACTGAAAATAAGAAGAGATTTTAAGTTTGCTGGGGGGCTCTGTCACTCCAATGAATCTAAACAGTTTTTCTTGTGGGATACTGTAATCTCCATACATTATTTCTCTAAGCCGAATCCTATACCCGGTCGAAACTCGCTCATTTCTTTATCGAATTGCAAGAAAATTTATGATTTTGAAGCTTATCCCGCGGGCTATTGACGAAAATTAGACCCACCCTCTAAAAAGTGTCGGTTCGTTTTTTATTCGAACTTCAATTTTTGGGCACAAAATTGACTCTATCTAGCGAAATAATTGTCGTATCGTCTCCATTTTGATTTCATTCGAAAGATTAAAAAAAATGCGTTCTTTAGAACGTTTCTCCGCTAGCGCCGCGTAACGAGAATCTCGAAAATCCACGTTTAAGAGACTTATAAGCGATTGAAGTTTGAAAAAGTTAAATGTTTTGCTCAAACGTTAAAATCGTTACCATTGTTGTTCAAATCAATTTTAAATGCGACATTTCAAGCCAAGGCTTAGCTCGGTAAACCTTAATTGTAACTTTTATTGTTTCAAAATACTATGGTAGTTTTGCGATAACGTTAGTATTTAGTTTAGTAGTAGCCTTGGGTATTTGATTTTAATATAGGGTATCACTTCTGTAGTAGTTGTAAAAGTGAACGTGTCTTTGATCTCTTTGAAAAGTTGTCAGAACGACGGCAGTTGATGGCGATGTCGTGCAAACGCACAAGATTTTACAATTTTTTTTTTTTTTTTTTTTTTTTTTTTTTATTTTTTTTGCGGAATTCCGCACGGGTCACCTAGTTGATAATAATTTGAGGAAACTGTTGAAGTGAATTTGAATCTTTTTTATGTTCTTAACATCATGTTGTATAAGTGGCGACCTCTGCAACAGTAAATAAGAAGAGCTGGATTTTCATGTCCTGTTGATTTTGAACTAATAGAGGATCAAGCAACATATTAGAAAACTAACTGGGGACAAACAAGAATCTTGATTACAAGTAGTTTTACAGCCCTTTATGAAAAGGGTTAAAAAAACGCAAGAAACCTCTCCTCTACAACAGCTAGTTTACGTACCGGAGATTTCAAGAGCATGAATATATTTCCAACCAACCAACACAAATCTTATCCCATCTGTAAACACTGTTCCTAATTACAACTAACTTCAGATCGTGGTTTCAACTGCCAAGCCATTATTCGCTCCCTCCTTCAACTTGGAGCACGACCCAATTGAAATTCTTCATAGCCACCAGGTTCTAGAATTAGCAGATCTTGTCACCAAAACTTTTGGAGAAATATAAACTTTTCACACCGTGCACCATATATAGACACGACAGCAACACCACGGGGAAAGACTAGTTAATGGCTAAAAATAATTGTTATGTTGCCAAACTACAGCTATCATGCATTTTAATGGCAAATGGCATAACAGAGTGACTGGATAATAATACCTAGTCACACGGACCGAGTGTTTTCACGGTTGGGGAGGTTTTCCAACCCTGGCATTGAAATTAAGCAGAAGGAGGAATTCAATTAAAACTTGTTTAATCTTCAAGAAGAAAAAAGAAACACTGTTGAGAATGTTCTGCTCTCATCACCCCGCTAGATACGGCCCAATAACTGTTGCTGCATGATGACGCATTGTTCAGCTAGTTTTTAAGGCTTCGTCGATGGAAGAGAACTTCCGCACTCTAAATGTAAAAATCATTCCGCTGCAATTAGTTTTGGAAGTATGTTTATTATTTGCTTGTTCATTTGCAGTAGAATGATAGAGCTGTCGGAAGTACTGTAACAGAAGGTACAAAAGATTCGCATTTGTTTGTTTTTTTTAAAGAACTCTTTAGTACGTCTTTCCTTCTCACCTTGGTCACTCTGTTGTTAAATTCGTAAGTGATGAACACCTGCATTGAAGGAATTCTTTTCGCTGCTTATGATATACTTATTGTCAGATGTTAGGAATTTATTTTTAAGCGTTGTGGATTTCATAGCTGAGTTTGTAAAACCGTCTCTGCGAACCGAAGTCTATTTCTCAAAGGAAGGGGAAAGCATCATCCAATGCTTTTCTACATGCAGCGATATGCGGTATCACAATTTTACTTTCCAAGAGCTAGATTTCTAACAATTTCTAGGATCCCCAGATTTTTCAGACCTTTTCAGTCATACATTCCAGGCAAAATACACCACTGGGAAACTCATAGATCACATACTTTTTGCATTAAGTTTATCCTTGTAACCCTAAAATTTGTAAATGCAATTTGTATTGACTTTTTTATACTTTGAATTCTGTTTTTTATTTGGTGTTTTGTCATAAGGCTAAGTAAGACATTAATATACGTGTAATTTTCCTACTTCTTATAATGCAAATTTCATCTCGAAAATAGTGGCTTTTGAAAACTAATAACGTAACATTTAATGCAATAACTCAGAAAAAAAGAACTGATACCTCAAATTCGAATATGAGTTATGTGAATCAGATCTGGAATGTATTGTGAGTTACATTAATAATTGTTCTCAGAACTGCTTAAAAAATAATTTTATTTATAAATTTTTCCTCTTGATCAAAAATATGATCATTCAAGAGCTGTGCAATATAAAAGCACTAAATTTCTGTTTTAAATCAACAATACTAATCTAGTACTTTCTAAATATCTTCGTAATTTTCAATTGTAATGTGATTCATGCATGTAATTAGCCTTAAAAAATAGTCAAAAGCTCTGTCTACTATAAAAATTCATTAAAAATTTCTAAAAAAAAAGTACAGGAGTTTAGCTCTCAAAAGCTTCCATAAAAAGTATACTCTGATATTGACCTATTGAGAAACTGTAAGAGGAGGCATATCTATTACCACAATAGAAGTTACAAAAACGCTCTGGTATACGAGTACTTTTATAATGCAGAATATACCGAATTCAATAATTTTTTCTCATAAACGTTGCTTTTCAATGTTTATTTCACCTGAACACATTACTCGTAATTCATTTTTGAAAAACTGCACATAGCCAGTGTTAATGAGTGGAAAAACCGAGGCAAGAGATTACTTCTAAGTTTACCAAAAAATGATGAATCTAAATCGTGCACAAGAGTGCAGGCATTTTTTCAAAAACTTATTTAACAATTTAATTATATTTGAAGGGCTTGTGAGCTGAAGGGTTTATGGGACAAAACCGAAATTGTGAGTAATGAAAGTTCAAAGTTTTATTGTCTCAGTTGTTGCAGCTTTTTTATTTTCTGGTTTGTCATCAGTGAGCGAATGAAGTTGGTCTACTATCGTCTACTCTTTGATATACCAAGTTTTATTTGCTTACCTGTATTCATTGCTCACCATTGCCCAGAGTTTATTTTTAAAAAATGTAACATAACTACTTATTCCTCTAAACCCTTCATTTATGAAGCGTATGTGTCCTGTAAGTTTATTTTATAAATTTTCGAATTCAAACAATTGGTTACATATGCAATGAGTTTCCGCCCATGAGCCAGGGCTAAGGCAGGAACATGCAATACACCGCCGAGTTGGCGGTGTATTGCATGTTCCTACCTTAGCCCTTGCTTAGAGGCGGTTACTCACTGCTTTATACCCGAGCTCTGCCTTAAAATTTACGACTTGTACCGTACCAAGTGCTGTCGCTCGCTGGTATTCTAATTTCACATTAGATACCACTTTTTTTGACTCTATTTGCTCTGTAAGAGGAGTTTTACCTCCAACTCGGTTGCTTTCGTATTCCATGCTGATGAGTGCAAAATAAACACGAAACTGCAGTCCATGTATCGAAATGACCGAGTTGGCGGTGCATTGCAAATTTATAACATATTTTTTCCATGTCACTGAGACTCTTAATTTGAGCAAAAAAACAGTATATTTATTTATCTAATTTTTTTTATTTATTTATTTATTTTATTTTATTATTATTATGTTTTTTATTTATTTATTTATTTATTTATTTATTTATTTATTTTTTGAAAACATCGCAAACTTCAGCACACTACACCAGAGCGTAAGGTCCTCAAAGATGAAACACAACGGTTTCGTTCATATTTCAATTATAACTTAATTAATCGACTTAATTTGCTTTACTTTTGCATCAAATTGGGGAACAAGAGGATCATTAACCATTATAACTATTTTCATGCTGATAACATTTGCTTGGTGTTTATTTTCTGGGAAGGTCGGTATAAAAGTGTATCAGACCGTTGAAAATACAATATTCAAATACAGCGAGAGGAAGAAGAAAAGTAATCAATCTTTTCTCTGACCAGTTTCCATGTAAAAAAATTAGAATATGATATCGAAAACAAACACTAATTAGTTTATTTGATTCAAACAGAATCAACGGGGAGCGTGAACTAAGTATGCTTAAAAAAGCAGTAAACACTGCAGCTGTAACTTGTACTATTAAAACTTAAACAAGATAATGTTTCTCACGATCCCCTTTAAATAAATGCATTTAACAAAAAAATCCTGAGAAAAAGTATCGAATGCCAATTCATGATAAAGTAAATTGATATCGTTTCCTCACTGCAATAGTAAGACACCTTATCCCAGAAATAACAGTAATATAAGAGTTGAATAAATACCTTTGTGCTGAAAAATAAAACATTAATAATCAACGTTATAACGCACAAAATTTCCAAAAACTGCAGACACGTGTTTCGGGGCTAGAAGGAAAACTTATTTCAATGCAATGAAGTGTGAGATTTAGGATAAAAATTCCAAATAAATAATGAAAGTACTTTTCGTCCTAAAAACGCACACTTCATTACATTGGAAAAGGGGTTCCTTGTAGTCCCGAAACACTTGTCTGCAGTTTCTTGCAAATTTTGTGCGCTATAACGTTGATTATCAATATTTTAACAGTTATATATCTAACTGTTGTTCTGAGGTAACGACTGACAAAAATTTAAAGCAAATTATTACAGAACAAAGATAAACATCGAAAATGTTTTTATTTAAAATACTTTAAAAATTTACTTTCTCCTTAGTGTATTTAAATAAATCGGAAATTATACATTGAAATGATTTTCCTCCGGCACGAAGCTAGTTATACAGATGCAAATGTAATTCGAAAGCAAAATTGAGGAAGCAAATTGTTTTTATTTTTCCAATCCGCCTAACCATTTGAGATCCAATTAAAAACCGGTAAAGCTAGTTTTTTTTATTTTAAAAATAGCTTTTTGCTACATGAACTTTGGCAAAGGTATTAGCATCAAGGGAGGTCATAATTACAGTGAAGTTCAATTAGAGATGCTGTTTTTGCCAGTAAAAACAATTCTTAGCTCAAATAGACGTCCAAGTTTGACGAAAAACAGATTAAAAAAAACCTTTTAGAAATGAATCTCGAAGCCATAATTTTTAGTATAAAGCAATGCTAAGGGATAAACCAAACAGATTAAGTTTGCAAGTTTGCTGTTTAGAACAAAAAGGGAAAAAATACTCGCGGATAAAGCAAATCAATTGAAGAGATTGAGTTCATACTGATGGTTCTAACATAATTCCCATTTGTTACATCTATTCACAGAGATTGATTTCTTATAAATTTTTAAATTGCTGTTGGTTTTATATACATGCAGTTATTTCTGAATACCTTATTTTCATATTGTTCTGCTTCATTTCTCAAGTCAGACTCTATTTTTGCTCATATTTTCATGAAACTAATCGGCTTAAAATTTATAATCTTTAAGTTAAGCACAAAACTCTTTAGTCCCACTTCTGTAAATTCCTCCACAACTCCAGTGGTTCTGTTTGCTACTAAGGATTAAGATTTACAGTAATGAAAAATTGATTAGAACTCAATAAATCTTTTTTTTTCCTGTGAAGTCTAAATAACTTGTTAAATTAACTTTTCAACAAAAATTTTACAAGAAAGTGTTTCGAACAATCAAATAAGTAATAGACGATGTAAAACTAAATATTAAAGTAACAATATATGTATCCATAAAACATTAAGGTTTTTTTTTTCTCAAACTGAATTACATTTCTAAATTTGCTGAAAGACATTTCAATTGAAAATCTTATGTATCCTGATAGTTTTACGAAAATGAAATATTTTATACATTAACTCCTACATGAGTTTTGATCGATATAACTTTCTGAAAATATCGTATGAAATTTAGGTAATTAGCCTACTTCTTTCAAAATGTGCGTAATTGCACGAATTAAAAGAAACAATTTTTTTTAGTTTTTGAGTAATTTAGTTCTTTCTTAAATTATAAAGGAACGCATGGAAACAAGCTACTCCTGATTCAGGGTTTAATGAAATACATAATGTTATGACATTTTTTAACGCAACCCGAAATCGGATGTCTCTTTTCCCAGAAATGATAAAATCTTTCAACTCAGTCAAAAATCAGATAAGGTTACGTTGCGCAGAAATGATAAAATATTGCCATTCAACCAAAAATCGGATAAAGCTGCTTTTCCCAGAAATTGTACTACCATTCAAATGATTCGACTCATTTTTGATTTTTTACCATAATAATAATATGTATAAATCTACGAATTACGTAGCTTTTTAAAATAGCGAATCAATCAAAATTGTTTTTTTTTTTTTTTAGTTCTGAAAAACTTAATAATAGCATGTTGTACATTTTCATAAACGATTCAACTTATCATATTTATTACTAGTAGAAAATCCGCTATTCCAACATTGATTGCATCATATTGACATGGACACTCTCTTTTCTAGAAATTAATAAAATCGTCTGTATGTGTTTGTTCAGGTCATTAAACTCATACGATTTTAAGAAAAATTAGTAGACACTCGTTTTAAGCGGGGGCTACGTTATGCAAAAATTCCGCGTAAATCACAACCACGTAAAATGAGACAAAATATGGATTAAATTCCATACATAAAGAAAATATTCACTCCAGTTATAGATTAAATATATATTTAGTTTAATGTGCAATTATTTCGATAGATTTATGTGCAACTTACATGAACTTAGAAACTTAGATTGAATAAACTTAGTGTTTTATATATAAAAAAGAGCTAGTTATGATAATATTTCTGCATAGATTAAATATTTTTTTTCTGTAGTTCTTTGTAGGTTACGATAGCATTGACGATCACTAGCGTCCCTTGCATTATGGGGTCTTACTTCACTAACAGATCGGACACATCATAGGGCTCAAATTTTTCAATGAGAACGATTTTGTTTGTAAGTTATCGATGTTGGTATCTTCGTTAGTTTCGTCCTCCTTTGTCACTTTCAAAAGCTTTTCTTCCAGTGATCTCTAAATTGTGGGACTTTAATGACTTCATTTTTGAGAAAGATATCTGTGACCCAAAAAGTGTCTCCAGGAGCCCAAGCTCTCTTATTATCACGAGAAAAGTCAAATCGTTGCAAGTTAATAACAATCTCGGGAATTGAGATTTTAAAAAAGAAGATTTTTTTTTAATATTTGCAATGCCACATTTGCGTAAACTCATCCGCGTTAAAGAAAATAAAGTAGTCAAATCTTAAGCCGCCGCGTATAATCAAATCAGCATAAAATAAACCCGCCTAAAATGAGGGTGTATTATACTCATAATTTTACAAATTATGAAACAGAAAAATGCATCAAATCAGGATTCCCATTAGATGAAAAAAAAGTGGGTTAGAAAATCTCGCCCTCTGTTAGAATTTGAGTGAGATTTTTTTTAAACTGTGAGGCATTTTTTTATCAAAACTCAATTCCACAACAGAAAAAAAAATGTGTTAAGAAAAAGCGTTACTACCCTCTATTGCAATCCTGGAATTTATTAGTCTTTACATTCAAAGCAATTGACGGCGTGAAGTTGAAAAGAGAGATTTTTGAAACAATGAAAGCAAAGTGAATATATAAATTCAAAAACAGAAATGCAGTTTTTGTACGCCCGGTATACAGAGCAGTTCGTTTTTTCACTCTCATTTTTTATAAATTCATCATATTCAAATGAGATGAAAATTTCAAGTGTTCACCTTTCAGAAATTCATCGTTTCTCGTATGTTCTGGAAAATATAACTTTTACAGTTCTAATTTATCGCTTTGGGTGATTGATAATAGATCGATAGACATAACTGTAAGATATGTCAAAGTTCGAAAGAAAATCAGTGAGGGAAAATACAGTAGAAAAAAAGTTAGCTTTTGACAAAATAGAGGATTTTAAAATCGTTGTTCAAGCCTTTTCAACTTTGCTAAGCAACTCTTTGAATTTTTCTTTTTCGTCCTATTTTGCTTTTTATTAGTGATTCAGCTTAACAGACAACAATATCGCTAGAAAATTCCACATCGATTTATTTTAATTTTTATTTATTTATTTATTTTTTATTATTTTATTTTATTTATTATTATTATTATTATTATTATTATTTATTTTATTTTTTTTTTTTTTTTGCGCGAGATATCTTATAAAAGTGCACGATTGTGAATGAAGTGCACTACATTGAGCTCTAAAGAGAACCCTGCATCAAACCATTCGAGATTGAATTATTTTCTTGAAGGGAACAAATACCTAAATATAGAAAGTAACTTGCTCTAATTAGCGATCGCATTGATTTTTCGAAAATCCGGCAATCAAGCGTCGGATAAGGTCAACCCTGCCAGAAAGCGCCATCAGAAGCACGTGCTCAGTTAATCTAAGTCAGAAACTCCAATATTCTCACAAGTGGGTCAGAGGAGGTCACAAAGCGGCAGACGAACTCTCCCGGAAGTTCGAACACCAGAGAAGAGTCATCCCTCGGGTCTCGTCTAAACATCCGCGAAAATTCGTTAAAGTGGCCTGTTTTTCCTCGTCGATAACCACTTCGGAATTGTTTCTACATGTTCGAAAACCTTTTCGAGATTTTTTGTTAAAGAGCTGTGATTTGATATATTGAGGTTTTCTGGTTTCTTCTCATCCGCGAAAGTTTGAAAGATGATGCGTCCTTTTTCTATTCTCACAAATTTCACAAACGTTCTAAACACACTTTTTTTTTTTTAATTTATGGTATGTAAATGTGATTTATTAATGATTATGTTCTGTTTACCTTATTCATTTCTTTTCATTTTGTGAAGCTGTGTGCATAACTTTTAATGTTTTCAAAAGTTGAAATGGCTAAAATTTTTTTTATTTTTCTTCGATAAAATTTTGAAGACGATTTTAAATCTGTATCTCAGAACCAGACTAACGAAAGTCTATTTTCGTCATTTTTCGGTAGAGGGGAAAAACGATTGTCGAATACATCGTTTTTCCCCTCTACTGAAAAATGACGAAAATGGACTTACGTTAGTCTGGTTCTGAGGTACAGAAATAAGTATCATAAATTTTTTCAAAATCTTCATATTACCGATACCACAAATCGTCTTTAAATAATTTGTTCAAGAAAAACAGAAGATTAGTATTCTCTAAAAGTTATTAAAAAAGTGCTTCACAAAATGTAAAGAATGTTTCACGAATTTTTTCTCATCTATAACAACTTCAGAAATGATTCAAAATGTTTTGAAACAAAAGAAAAAAAAAAGAAAAGAAGAAAGAAAAGAAAATCTCTTTATATTTTCCAACGAATGAAAGACTGAGAACTAATAGCGGATTTCTGGATTTCTCTCACCCATGAAAGTTTCAAAAAGGGTGCGTTATTTCTCCAATTTTAAATTTCAAAAAATATAAAGCCACACAATAAAGTTTTTATATTTAAAAATAAATAACTACAACAAGCTTTTTTGAAATTGTTTTCTTTGTGGGACATAATTTGTAGTCACTACTAGTGTCGAGTTGATATCATTAATCGTCAACAAAGATTATTTGAATCCCAAAAAAACGGAAGATTTGCAGCCATTACAAATTTTGTAAATATTATAACACATGCAAAAAGAGTTTCCTAAAATGAGCAATAACAGCGTAAAAAGTACATGAAGCACCTTTCTAAACGCAATGGAAGTAATTGTGAAAAGTTGCAAAAATTTGTATAATCACAGAAGAAAAATTTGGGCACAATGCAGTTAAATTTTCAATAGTAACAACTACTAGTCTTTTATTTTCAAAATATGGAGTGCTATGTATTTGTTTATAAGGATATATGCTATTACTTTCTGTGCTAAATGGAGTCAATGAAGTTAGAAAAAAAGAAGTACTTACAATAATAAAAAAAAAATCGTAAATTTCAGACTTTCTTTAAATACTTTTAAACTGGTTACGACGGAACTCCCTACCATATATATGTCTTAATTGTTTCACGATATTTTATTCTCCATTATTTTAAATTTAGAGTGATTTTGCCATATACTATTATAAAACACTAGCATAATTTATCCTGCTCTGAACACGTTTGAAGAGTTATTTCCAATTTTTATTTCATATTTTCGGTCTCAGTAAGCAGCTCTACACATAATTTGGATATAACTTCCAATACTTTTTTTGATTAATAACAAATGCAAAAGATGTTTAAGAGTCGAACCTTAAC
>JAXGGA010014811.1:0-30997 GCA_038373865.1 Uloborus plumipes | reverse complement strand
CTGACGCATGCGTAACTACGCGGAAGGTTTTACCCAAGAAAGTCAGACAGTACGCTTTAGTATTTTTGAGAAGCAAGATTGCAGTCAGAATGATCTTCAATTTTACATTCGTTTTTCTATATTTAATAAAATTAAGAACTTCTTTTAGTTGCTAATTTGAATTCTGATTGCAGTTAAAGATTCGAAATGCGACTATCCAGCAGCATGCAATGCGATGGAGACCCTCCTTCTTCACAGGTCACATTTAAGCAATAACTTCTTTGAGGATATTTGCAACGCTTTGAAGAAAGAAGGTGTAAGTTGCTGCACATTATTTCCAGAGTTGGAAACATCTTCAGTATTTTAATGCAAATTTAAATCTTTTCATCAGGTTAATCTTTATTCTGGACCACGTCTTCACAATTCCTTGACATTTGGGCCTCCACCAGCTAAGTCACTAAGAATGGAGTATGGGTCATTAGACTGCTGTGTGGAAATTGTAGATGGAGTTCAAAGTGCCGTCAATCACATCAATACGTATGGAAGTGCACACACGGACGTTATTGTTACTGATGATGGTAATTTTTTTTTTGTTTTAGTTGCGTTTTTCTAGAGCTTTAACCTTCATTTACAAACGGAACTTCTAATTAGTCTCATAAGCTTTCTTGGTTTTGTTCATTTAATTGAAGGGGCAAGTGAATAAAGATGACATGTGACAATTTTTGAAACTTAGTTTTTTCCATCGATGAAAGAAATAAGTCCATCAGTATCATATTCCCTTAGTCACAGAAGTGGTTGGTAACTAAGAATAAGACCCCGTTATACCCGTTGAGAAAAATCCATTATAAAAAAAATAGCACACTATTTTTTTCGAAAGCTTTTTCTAGAAATTTAAAAAACTGTCACATATCACCTTTATCCACTTGCCCCTTCAATTGTTAGCCCTTTAAGCGGTCAGTTATTTTACCAGAAATGCTTTCAAAAAAGGAATATTTTTTTATTGCATACAGTTAAGTACCATACTTAATAGAATAAGATTATTAAGATTTTTTTTTTCACTTTTAATGCTTTTACAAAATGCTTTTTTCAGGTACATTTTGCATGCAGTAAAGAATGGTTTACAAGTTCTGCAAAAATTTCTCTCATTCTTACTGTGAATTTTGAAATTTACCATTTTCCAAACAGTTCAGAAGTCTTTTTGTGTATGGTACAATTTGAAGCATGGTGTTATGCAAAGTCCTACGTCCCAATCAGGGCAGAAATAACGTGTTTCTTTTCGGATTCTCTTTCCATTCTCATTTCTTTTCGAACATGATTGAAAAATCAATGAATATTTCATAAAATTGTAGAACATCAGACGTGTTGTCAAATTGTATGTGTACAGTGGATTTTTTACATCAACCTCGGTAAAAATTCTTGCAGAACTCAAATCTTCATCAGAGCGGAGCTCACTGCATGAGTCATGTGAGGAATATTCCAAATAATTAAAAGAAATATCTGTATCTGTATTAGAATGTAGTTCATCATCTAACAAAAAAGTATTTTCGTCGTCTTCTATTCCATCCATAATTTCCATAAGATTCACAAGCACGGCATACACTACAACAAAAAGTTCTCACTTTCCCGCTACATAGAAAAACCCAGTCGAAAAGATTTTATTCACATGGACAAGCCACACCATCTGTTGAAAAATAAAAATACTAAATAGTCTCTTTCAATAATGAAAAATGCAGGTAAACCAGAAAAGGAAAGGAGAAAATATCGATGCCCTTACGCCGTACGGTAAACCAGATGAGGCCAATTTCAGGTAGCACGTACACTGTACGGGCAAACTGCTTAAAGGATTAAATGGCAGCAAAATCAGATTTGTCTTTGGATGGGTACAAAGAAATAAAAGCGGCTCCAACTTGAGACTAATGAAACGTAAAAATCTAGTAGGAGAGAACGAGCAACAATTTAAAAAACTAACAATTTAATATTTAAAATAAATAAAATAAATAAATAAAGTTTTAATCTTGCTACAGATGGAGATGGTTCTTTCCTGACTTCCTGCTATATTACTCATTAATAATTAATTTTCATAGAGCAACCACGAATAAATCGTCAGAAAACTTATTCCGAAGATTATGTATAAAACCTGTATTTGTAAATAGCTTACTGTTATCACTTGTAAAGGTTTTCTAAATTTTACTTGTTGTTTCAAGTGTTGATAATCATAATAATTTTCTTTAGACATGAGTGAATATTGTTTATTTGCTATTTTAACAATCAAGTTTGTAATAAAATGAACATAGAGAAACAACGAGACATTTTTGTTTACCTTTGTAGTCCAAGAGCCAATGAACGCCAGACTTACGTCATTTTATAAAAGCTCAAATTTTTTTTCTGCGTAAGCAAACCCCATCAGGCTCTAACGGTTCGCAATTAGTTAAGCTGAGTGGTGCTGGCTTTGGCCGGTAACAGGTTGTAAATTGCTCCAAAAATTTAAACAGCATAGAATCATTCACTGTCACGTGACCAAGTGCTTTTCACCCAACCATCTCCGATTCGGAGGACAGATTAGAGAAGTGCAGACGTGCCTTTGGAATGAATCTATCAGGCCCGTCATTTCAAGTTTTTCCAGGCAAAGGTTAAAAACACAATACAATTTCACCAGAAAACAACAAAAACCACGCCCACTTATATGTAAATTCATTGACTTCTCAAAGTCAGGGGGAGGGCAATTGATCCCCCCTGACCCCCTAAATGACTGGCCTGGAACCTATGCAGATTTTAGCTTTCAAGACACAGTGAGCATATAGAATCTCGAGCATATAGAATAAAAGAAAGTCGTGTTAGTTACACTATTTATAACTCAAGAACGGCCGCACCGATATGGCTAAAAATTGGTGGGTAGGTAGCTTAGAGCCAGGAGACGGACATAGGCTATAATTTATGTGTGTCAGTTACATTAGTAGCAAAAATGTCTTATTGACGAAGCCTTTTTTAAACACCTCATGGCTGAGCGACACAAAGCACACGTTCCGGCAGCTTCCGGTGCGCTGTAAACAGGTTGTAGGTTAGCAGTGCGTTGAGTGTTATTTGACTTTTTTGTGAAGTAAATTATAAACAAACGTGTTACTTCCTTTGAAATTTATATGTGATAAGCTCTCAGAAACGATTATCAAGAGTTTTCACGCCTCTGCGGCTGAGAGGTAGAAAGCGCTTGGTGGGATAGCTCTTGGACTGCAGTTAAAGAGGTTGTTCTTCTTACTACTATTATATGTACAAAAGTTTGTTTGGATGGATTTATGGATGGAGCAGTCGGTTGAAAAACAGTCCGAAAAAATCATCTTTTTAACTACGTGTTTTTTGAGCCTCTGTCGCCGAGCGATATAAATCACATGTTCTGATAGCTTCTGGAGCGAAGTAAAATAGGTTGTAAATACAGAAACAATAATGAATGATTAATGTAGGTACTTAATTTTTTTTTGTATTTTCTAATTAAAAAAAACTTAATAAATTCAAAAATTTGCTTATTTATTGCCTTTAAGGCGGAACAGAGTTCGCCGGGTCAGCTAGTTTCTCATAAAGAAAGAAAAAAACGAAGGGCTCCAAAGTGGCCACCAATGAAGTTTTAGTCTAAACGTGATAATTCGTTTCACAAAGCTTATCTGCCATTTTGGAGCACTTTTTTCATTGATCATAGCTCCTCCAAATATAATTCATGAAAGCTAAAAAATTGTATAAGTTAGTTTCGAAGGCATGTCTACACATGTATTAAATAAGGGACAAGGGCAAGAAACACGTAGTATTTTTGCTACGTGTTTCCTGCCAAATCCAACAGGACTCAGCTTAACTAATAGCGAACCATTCTCACCTGTACTTAAGCAGAAATTTTTTTTTGCCTGAATAAAATGACGTATCATGGGCTATTGCTCTACTAATGATGGAAATGATGTAAATATTTAAATGAAAGTCTACTAATGAGGGTACGCTATGAACTTGTTTTTCCAGAAACTTCCTTCCCTGTTCTTATATATATCACAAGGACACTGAATCCAACCCAATCTTCAAACTCAAGAAACTATATTGTAGGCAATGCTGAACTCCGCAACCCTTTTCCCTACTACTATCTCCAACCTTTCTGTTGGTCAAAACTGTCGTAAAATCTTCCAGATGTCTTGCATAAGATCCATTGTGCGACATTTGCAACCGAGACACAATCTCGCCGTCGTTTAAACTGATATATAAAGTCAAATTGCTCACTTGATGATGCTGAGATCACATTGCCAATGTTATTGACGCCCCTCCGAAAACTCCCCACTACGCATAACTGCAGGTGTTCGCATGTGTTAACTCTTACCTAACTCTAGTCAATGTCTGGATTGGCCTTTCATTCGCCCAGCCTTTCCTTTCCGCTGGTATGCTACTTTTTCAACTTCGTTCTTAATTTTTCGAACACTAAATTATATATTATTAAGAGTAGTGTATTAGTTTATCAGAAACAATTTCAAAGTCGACGATAACGTAATGTCTTTTATCGAGGTAAGAATACAGCAGATCACAAATGTAAAAGTTCGTCATGTTTGTGGAACTTTAGGATTTCATGAATGCATTTAATGTTTATAATTTCGTATTCTGTGCAATTTACAGCTCTTTTTCTATCAGAGTTATTATAACATTGCTTATTCTTAGTGTTATTCTTGAATTTCGAAAGCACAAAATAAATAAATAAATGTCATATGAAATAAACTTACTATTTTTATGGGATTCTAATTACAGATGAAGCAGCTAAGAAATTTTTACAAGGAGTAGATAGCGCTTGCGTATTTCACAACTGTAGTAGCAGAATGGCCGATGGTTATCGTTATGGATTAGGTAAGCAATTTAAATAAATTAATAGATTAAGAAACTAAAAAGCAAGGTTTTGTAGCGATATGCACTAAAAAGTAAAAAATAATATTTTGACGTAAAGTATATTCAGCAGCGAGAGGATGTCCCACAGCTAAGTATAACATATTTTTTGGAATTAGCTTAAAATAATAGGACTAAAATATTGGATAAGCTTCCCTGCAGACTAAGCTTTGGTATTATGCGAGTTGAACCGTACCATTGCTGTGGTCTCTCATTGGTGTGATAAATCTAATGTAGCTACCAGTTTGTTGGCATACTTAGCTTAAATAAGATGACATATTCTCTCAACTCGAACGAAGCTGCAATCTCTGAATGGCATAACCGGGCTGTAGGTATATTGCATGCAGTTCTGCCTTACTCCTGGCGCAGGGACTGTAACTTACGGCTTAATAAGGTTATTTGTTCAGAATAAGAAGACAAAAAAAAAAAAAAAAGAAAGAAAGAAAGAAAAAAAAAAGAATTGATTTACCACTTGGATTAAGGGCCTGGCTCCACATTAGCAGAAAACCAACCGAAACCAAAGGAATAAACTGAAAATCCGGGTACTTTCCATTCCCTTTAAATTCAAAGTACCCGGATTTTCGATTTCTGCCTTCGGTTTCGGTCGGTTTTCTGCTGATGTGGTGCAATCCCTAACTCATCTAGAAATTCTTCACTAATACGCAGGCAATGTCTATTTCATCATTGTCAATCTTTTTTTAATTATTTTTATTTTTTATCCCGTTGGTACAAGTTTCGAGGGCTTTTAAATAACTTGAAACTAGGAGTGCTATTGCTAAAGACACATAAAGTATGGCTGAGTAAACTGACATGGATTTTCTTCCAAAACAAGTTTGAGCTGGAGTTTTTATTTTTTCAAGAGTAAACACAATTTCAAAACAATTTATGTATTGAGCCAAATATTGAGCCCATTGTGTTGTAGCCAAATACTAACTCAATGAAATACTGGGACTGCGGTGTGGGTTTGCATACTATTTGCTCTATATAGAAGGGAAAATAAAAACCTGTAAATATAGACTCCGTACAGTGTAAAAGCACTGAATTAAAATATTTACCGATGCGTAACTTTTTAAGTCATTCATACGATTAAAACGTTATTGGTAAATTCAGGATAGCCCAAACTTTTTTTTTTCAATACCAAAGAAAAAACAATAGACAAGCAATTTTAAACATACATTGACTACTATTATTACTTTCTATTCTTCGTCAAAGCATCGAAATGTAATTTTTGATAATGTAAATACGCACTTCTGCCACTGAAATTCAGATATTTTCTTTACTGCGGCACTATATCTGTATTTGATTTATGGAATCGTTCAAGTTGGTTCTAAGAGGAATGCTATGTTTGCTAATTTTAAAATGGTCAAAATTCGATCTTTCTATTTTGCAGGTGCGGAGGTTGGCATTTCTACGACTAAAGTTCATGCACGAGGACCTGTGGGTGTTGAAGGTCTGCTTACAACAAAATGGGTATTATATGGATCTGGAAATACAGTTGCCGATTTTAACTCCGGAAAAATGAAATACATACACGAATCCCTACCACCGGAGTCTTGAAGATTTTTTTCTTACATTAGAGAGAGTCTCCAAGTTTATTTAAAGAAGTTTTCTTTCCTTAAAAGCTTACTGACATTTTTTCTGCGAAAGAGCTGCGATATGAGTTCTTCTCGCTTAGTGTTCTTTGTGTTCTATGAGAGGTACCTTATGTCTGAGCACTATTCTTTGGCCAATGTTCAAAAATTTCTTCATGTAAAAACCTACTATTAAGATATTTTTCTTGCTCTGAAACGGTTTTAACAAAAGAAGAATTTATACTTGTTTGGCAGAGATTAAAAACTTATAGGACCACAATATGGAAACGTGGAATTGGGACCATTTATTTATTAACAGTGCACTGTAGGGAAATTAAGAAAAACCAAATAACACCATGTTTCGCTTCATATATAATGCCCGTTATAAAACTGCTTTGTATGGGTTTGTTCATTTAAACACATTCAAGGAATTTTGTTTTAAGGATCGTTCTCGTGATTAAGACTTTTATGTACATCAATCTAGTTCTTGTAAAGGACTTGTTTACTTCATTTGCTAATGTAAATCTTAATCCTCTTGAAATCAGTACAATTAACTATGCAAGAACTTAATAAACTTTTTTCTTATCAAAGTTCATGGATTTAATGTTTTTATTCGAGACATTTTTCATTTGATTAATATTTGTTTCACTTTTACTCATTGATTCATTTTGTTTTTTCCTTCTGAAAACATTTCGCAGGTGAATTGTAATGAACTAAAGATATAAAGCAGTAAGTTATCGCTCCCCCTAAGCCAGGGCTAAGGCAGAAATGTGCAATACACCGCCAACTCGGTTATTCCACCCAAGGACTGCTATTTTGTGCTTGTTCGCACTCGTCAGCCAGGAATAGGAAATAAACGATCTGAAAGCAGAAATACTCATGTAGAATCAATAAAATTTACGAGCTGTACTGTAGCAATGTGCGGTCTCTTGCTGGTGTTCTAATTTCACATTAGCTACCAGTCTTTTTAAGCTCTCTTTCTTCTACATGAGGATTTCTGCCTCCAATTCGGTTACTTCCTATTCCAGGCTAACGAGTGCTAACAAGCACGAAACTGCAGTTTTTGGAGGGAAAACAGAGTTGGCGGTGTAATGCATGAATTAAAGATACTTTAAATGCATTTATACCACTCTTGATTGCCGAAATAATGCAAATTTAGCTGCTCTGTTAAGTAAGCTACTTTTACATAGAGAAATGAAAACGATGGAATTATTGATTCTGGGTAAAAAAAAAATGCCATTTCAATAAGTTAAAAAAAAAAAACCAATATTTGAAACTAAAACGGCGATTCAAAGAGCAGGCTCTATTTCATCTAGGATTTACGAGAGAATTTTGATGTCTTGCAAAGTGTTTTGTACTCTGGAGTAACTTTTGAAAGAAAGGTACAAGAGATGGGCTCCCTTTTAAGGGCGTGAATTCAAAAAGGAAATTTGCATAAAAAAAAAAAGCCTAAATGGAGATGTTCATAAATCGCTCGAGTTTGAAAAATTGTATTCAAGACTTTTTTGACGTCTTTTTTCAGAGACATTTAAATCAATAAACAAATAAGTAATTAATTAATTAATGTAAATAAGGGGTAATAAATATAATAAGAATAAAATTAAATTAAATCAAAAAACCTCTCATTTCCCTCTAGTTTTTTTCATTTAAAAAATAAATCCTTGGAGGAATAAGCTCGGTAAAATACCACTTGCTTCAAAGGTTGTATGTTTTAAGAACGTGTCATCGCTTCGATCACATGTTTAAAATAACATGGCATGAAAATAAACCTTTGTCCTCATTTCTCATTACATTGTTGCTAATCACCATACCAGACCCTGTTAAAACAGGAGAAAAAGGAGAACAGAAATAAAAGATAGCATACGAAAAGTGTGAAACAGGTTTTTAAAAACTTAAAAATAATTTGTTTTATTGGCCGTCAGTGAAATAAAAGCTCTTGCCGTTAATTTTTGTCGTTTGAAAGCCCTCAAGAATGTCTATCTGATTAAAAGAGGATTAACAATGCAATGGTTCAAACTCTCTTCTATTGCTCGCAATCCAGTCAAATATACTGTCTAAAATTTTTTCGTGCGACCTCCGCTGTATCTGCGCACGCGCGAAGTCTCCTCGGACTTGCTCGAAATAGAGAGAAAAGCAACGAGGAAGTAGAAAACGAACAAAAGCTGAAGGCATCGGGTAGTGCGCATCCTAAACGATACCTATCTCCCCTTTTTCAGATGGAAGCGTCCGTGGCTCCCAGGCGCACAAAACGCAAACAGACAGTATCTGTGTTACTTAAAGATAAGTAATTGTTTACTACAGAGTCATTAAGGTAGATCGAGGAGGGGGTAATCTCCCTCCCCCAACCCCGACTTTGATATTTTCATGTAAGTGGACCTGTTTTTCTTCTTTTTTCTATATAATTTATTAACAACCCTTCCCCCCCCCCTTTACAATTCAAAATGAACTGGCCTGATTGTAGTTATAAATAAAAGGTACGTACTAAATGTTTCTACATTTTAATGTAAAAGTTTTTATATATATTTGGAGGAAGTTGAGGTACTCAACATTTTTTTGTGGTTACGATGGATTCCACCTCTCACTAGGCCGTGGTAGAGAAGGCGTTGAAAAATACATACGAATTTTATATACTTGAAAAATTTTCGATTTTATAAATTCTGAAACGTCAAGCTAAGTGCAACAAAGTGACATGTGAAATGTGCGATTATTTAAAATGCAAATTTCTTTCAAACAATTTTATAAAAATTTATTGTGTGATTGATATGATGTTACACAAAAACTGCTACGAAATAGGTTCTGTCTTTTCTTCTGTCGGTGGTAAATGGGTGGATGCAACATCAGATGTACTTGATCTCCTAGATCCAATGTTCGATTGACCAGGTTTTTTTGGAAGACTGCTTAAGCTGAGACTCCTTGAATATTCTTTAGGACTAAATTTCGGTGGGCAATCTGTAGGTTGCTTTCGCTGCAAAACAATATTATTTCCAAACATGATATTTATTTAATTACAATAAACATAATACAGGGTGTCCACTCCAATCGTGGACCAATAGCTAATTTCTAAACCGTTAGAGATAAGCATATAGTTTATTTAGGAAAAAATCTCAAAATTATGAAAGGAATTTTGGGTCTATTCAATGTTTTTCAAAAAATCAAATTTTGAAAGAGTTACGAAATTTAAATTTTTATACAGCCCCCCAGTCCTATCAATCATCTTTAGTAAAACATTCTTGACACTGTAACGTTTAAAACTAAAAAAAAATCACCCTTCTACCACAAAAATTGACCGAGTTATGACGTTTTGAAAAATCAAGATTTTGCATTGTTTCATGACGTCATCGAGAGATCGCTTAAGGGACCGTATGCGAAATCCTTCAAAATCTTGATAGACCCAAAATTCCTTTCATAATTTGGAGATTTTTTTCCTAAATAAACTATATGCTTATCTCTAACGGTTTAGAAATTAGCTATTGGTCCACGATTGGAGTGGACACCCTGTATATTGTAGATCTTTCGTGATAAATCTATTCTTTTTTTTTCAGAAGCCATTAGCTTCAACACACATGAGGACTGCGTACTATGCGCTTTGCCTCCTCACAAACACAGGACAGATTTGCGACACAGAGAGGATGAAATAAAATTCACGGGCAAGGCGGGATTCGAACCCGCGACCACTTGCTTACGAGGAGAGTACTCTACTTCTAGGCCCACGTGGCCCCATATAAATCTATTCTACACCATCAACATATAAATAATAAAGATAGATACATAACTCGGTTGCGGAAGCCACTCACAGCCATGAACTCGTGAATTGTGTAGTACACTATTGGAACACCTGTAGTTTTACCAGTGTAGACTGGCGAAAGCGTACCTACAAGGATGCAACCACTCTTCCAGCATGTAATTCCATTACACTTCTCAGTATGTAAATGAATAAAGAAGTTCAACCTTTCCGGGCAATGGCACACACTCTTTCCTCAGTGCATTAAACTATGGACACGTCAGCAACAGGATCTATCAAGTACGCGAACTTCAAGCCAACATTTCATCTTTGTTCCGCAACATTCTTGTAGACACTAAATCTAGCTTACGAGGCCTCAGTGGCAGAGCGGTCTGAGTGTGTGCTTCGACCTCTTTAGACAGTGGATACAACGCTCGACTCCTACCCTAGTTCCGGATGCACTTTGCCGAATATGTGCAGAAAAAAATTAATGCATTATCTGCATATGTTCTGTGCTATATGCAATGGACCCTATTCACGGTGTGGCAACGGTCCATTTTTGCGGGTATTTACATCCAATTTCCACCAATAATAGACTCTAAAGAACCGGAATTTCGTCTGCTAGGCTCGGTCAGTACCCGCAACGACGTCACATGGATAGGGTCCATAAAAATGTATCATATGGAAGGGAGGCAAAACACTGAGATCGTAGTCCTCATCAAATAAATCTGAGCCATGATATTTCCCAGAAGAAGAAAAACTACCTAGAAGATGTCAAAATGTCAAAAGGGGTCTCGGTGGTGTAGTGTGGTTGCACGTTATTCTCGTAATCGAGAGGTGACGGGTTCAATTTGCGCCCCTGCCCCTGTTTGTAACTTCGTTCTCCGTGCTGTAAATTCTGTCCTGTCTCTCCTGTGAGTTTGTCTGGGTGCAACGCATATAATACGCAGTTCTCATGTATAGCGAAACTGATTGGCTTCTAAAATAATAATTATAAAACAGAGCCTTAGTAATAGAGTATTACAGGGACTGATTTACGGCAGCGAACTCGGGACCCCCAGCGAAGGGGGCACCAAATTTCTGTTATTTTATTTTTATTTTTTTTAAAGGAACCCGTGTTCAGAGCCTCCAACTAATTTATTTTAAAAAGTTTGTATAATAGCTGACAAAAAATTGCCTTATTTTATGAAAAATTCTCAGTTTAGCTTTCATATAAATACAATAAGTATTTAAATAAAAGTATTTTTGTGGGGGTTGCGGGAGGGGCACTACATTTGTCAGTGCTCCGGAACACCCAGATGTATAAATCGGTCCCTGGAGTATTATTATATAGAATAAAAAACATGATACGGAAGGGACTCCAAGCACTGATATTGTAGTCCTCATCAAATAAAACTGAGCAATAGGCTCAGAGAAGAAGAAGAAAGCTAACTTAGCTGCTGTCGAAGTGTAAATCGACCTGAGACGGTGGGTCCGCTCCGGATGTACTTTCCTTCCCTAGTGATGTAACTCTTTCATGCATTTCTGTACAAGATATATGTAATAAAAATCATACGTAACGGAGGCAAAACACTAGATTGTAGTCCTCATCAAAAACCTGGGCATATAGCCCCAAAAACGAAACGAAACGAAACGAAACGAAATCTACCTGAGAAAATTTCCTCTGCGTTGTACTAACGTGTAGAAAGTGACGTGTGTTATTTTTTAGTAAATATTCTTTGCTTTTCATAACACAAACTATGAATTTTAAAGTGGTGTTATATATTTTGGTTCTGCATTGTCGTGAGAGTTTTGTGTGAAGCAACTATTTTCCCGGATTTCGAATTCGTGGTAAGTTAAATATTACATTTCTGTGACAGCAGAAGTAAATAATTTCAACCGGCAATTGTGCATTTTTTTTTTGTTTATTTTTTATTTAAGTGAGATATCAAAACTGTACACTGTTAAAACTATTGGTTGCAATTGGCACCTTTCCGGGGTGAAACGCTTGTAACAGGAGCGGCACCCAATAGGGTGCCGAGATTTTACCCTTGGCTTGGGTGAAAAACTGGCACCCTCAATTCAACGAGCAGCACGGGTGAAAGATGGAACCGTATAGGAGAGCATAATGGCACCCTCACTGTTCACTATTGCAGATCCCCCCTGTGCTGTGTGCGTTTTTGTTTTTCAATTGTGTTTACTTTTATTTATTGTTTTTATTCACGAAGTCTTGGTACATTTTCACCTTGAATTCAGATTTGAAAATGATCGAAACTTGCAATTTAAGGCATTTTCTCACAGTTCAGACTTTCCAACATATTTTAAAAGAATTCATGACTTGGATTCAACTCAGTAGTTTTAAAATGCTATTGATATTTACTACTGCATCATCTGTACCGAAAATGAAGAGGGAGGGTATTTTATGGATCCCTTTCAAAAACAATCAAAAATATTCAGTTGTATTATTCGATCAATAAAAAATTGAATCGTTTCATTAACTTCTAAAATTTTAATCAAGAGTAACATATTAAATACGTATGTAAAGTTCGACATTTAAATATCTAAACTAAAGGACTAAGAGATAGGGGTATTTGAAAAGCAGTTTTTGTTAAACGTCCAGTTTCTCGACGGATTAAAAATCGAAATACATTTTAAGGATCTATTCATTTCAACCGAGGGAAGAAAAAAAAAAGTAAGCTCTGGTTATAACGAACTTAGCATTCGTTATCAATAACGCCAACGAAAGATATTGACTCTTTCTTTCTTGTTTTTATCGTGGCACACAAACGCATGATAAAAACAAATAAGAAAGAAAGAGTCAGGCAGATTTTTTTTTCCCCTTTCCTTCGCGTTCTGCTTGTTGGTTGTGTCTACGACGCAAAAGAGAATCGCTAAAAGAGATAAATGTCCGTTGGAACAATTTAAAAAGATTGTTATATGTTGGAAACTCTTAGAACTATGATTAAATGCATGTACTTACGTGAGAAATCGAAGATTAAAATGAAGAATTAATCCATTTTTGTAATAAACTCAAGGTGAAATCCAAGACTGAAAACACTGTACCAAAAATTCTGTCGTGTCGACGTAAACAAGATGTCTGCCTTTCAAATGGTTGATGATGGTGATGAGACCTTGGAGTCGCAATGCGCAGCCGCGGGCTACCAGGGGTGCCTTTCAGATGTCTCACTGAGCATGCGCTCGCCTAAAGGGTGCCAAAGGCGCTCGAGAATAAGCAGTGGGCACCTTCTGAGAGGCCTTTCGGTACGAAAAGAGCATTTCAAATTCGCTATGGCACCCTATGGCACCTTGTTTTCATCCCAGCTTTCTTATTTGCACCCCTGAGTCACCCGTAGTTTTAACAGTGTATAAAAATGAGAAAAACGTGTAAAAACTTTCGGCCACTAGTTTTCGTAACTGAAAATGTTATTTCAATAGTTTACGTTGTTTTTCCTCATATATGATTTTACAATTTCTTAGCTTTTTTTAATAACATGAGAAGAAAAGGAAAAGTTTAGGGCTCTTGATGTTATTTGGTGCCACAAGAACCAAACAAAAGGATTAATAGAGTTAATAGAGTCCCTAAAAAAAACTGGACATTCTCCCCTAAATCATGAAAGCATCTGGTTTCTTTTCTTTTCTTTATTTTTTTAATGCCTTCTAATGGTATTTTCTTTCGCTAAGCTCAAAATGTTTTTACTTTCAAAAACATGTGCAATTTTTATGAAGTTTTGTTCAAAACTTTTAAAAAGTGTACCATTCAAAACTTGGTGAATTGTAGGCACATTTTGCTAAAAGTTTAGGTAAACATGTTGATACTCAAGTAATGTATCTTCATTTTATCAAAAACTTGAAAAATGCGTACAAAGCTAACGATTTTTTATAGGACTTTTTCATGCATGAATAACAAAGTGTGATAACACTTTCATGGGACGAGCTGAGCAAGTATTTGGCTCCAGTTTTTGTGACAAGGTTCGCTTAACAAGCAATATGAAGGGAAAAATGTTGCACAAAGTTGACGCATTCACGCACGCAAATGCCTACAGAAATAACCATATTTAAAGATTTTTTTTTTCAAATCAAAGAAGATCTTTTGTGAAAAGTATCGCCTCAAAATGTTGAAATTTTGATCAAAAACACAAATAATTTTAGTTATGGTAAAAAGTCATATTTTACGTTAAGTGACCCGAAATGTGATGAAATTAGATGTTTAAACCTCAAAAGCTTAGTTCTTGGAGAAAGCAGCAATACCTCCTTTGGTGCAGGGAATGGGGATGCAAGATGCAAGTTCAGTACAATGAGCTGATTCTTTTGATTTTCGATAATAGAATTTTCATTCGTTTCACGTTTGGATTATAAGTGAAAGCGGATCACATTTCATTGCAGTTTAACCCCTTATCCCTCTATATCTATAATAAAGCCTCCCCCTCCCCACCCCCACAAAGTCTGGCGAGAAAAGACGAGACGGACATGTGACAACCTACAATTCTACTTGCGCAATCCCCCCCCCCCCTTAAGCAAAAATGAATACCAGACAGAAGTGTCAGGTTCCCCATGGACTTTGCATACATGTGCGATTCTCTGTAAACTCGTCATTGTACATACAGAATCTGTTCGAGCATTTCTTTGACACGTTCATATAATTATTATACGGGTACTATTGCTCGGGAAATGAGTTTACTACTTTGGCCCAAAAGAGGGGCACTTGAAATTTGTGTTTTTCTGATAAATCATGAAGTATTTCTAGGCGGTGGAATGTCACCAGGAGCTATTTATTTTATTTAGTTGCGTAATATTTGCAAAATAATTCGAACGTAATTAGTTGTGAAACTACCGATAAATTTAGACACAAATCATGGACATGATACATAATATATATGTTTCATAATTAAACTAATTAACATTAATAAAATCACTTACCAGACGCCTGTTTTCGCAAAGACCAAGATGCATCAGTGGTGTAGGAACTTTGCAAGAGCTAAAGGGGGGGGGGACACACACCAGAAAAAGAACAACCAGAAAAAAACTTGTAGGGTCGGGGGGAGGGATTTTTCCCCCCTGTGTATGAACTTTCGTCAATTCTTCAGTAAAAAAAACATCCCTCTGTCTCTTTCTATTAACAAATAGGGTTGCTTGAAGCTTCAAAAGATGGGAGAGGATGTACCTGAAACTATTTATTCAAAAAGGGTGAGCTGAAAATTTTCTGCTTCAGATAGAGGTCGGTCATTGCTGGAATATGAGCAGGTATAAATAGGGGATCTAGGGGTTTCCCTCGGAAAAGTTTCGACATTGCTGCTCTAAAAGCGCAGTTTTAAACGATCTTTAGACGAACGCAGTTTTAGACGAACTGATGCCTTAAAAACGCGATTATAGATCATATTTCTTGAACTTAGGGGAAGTGATAGGACACCAAGACTATCCTCGATGAATTTTTCAAATCATTTTACCTCCACTTTCAGTTGTACGAAATTAAACTTCCAAAAACGCAGTCGTAGACAATCTTCGGTTAGGGGGAAGGGGGCACTCTCTTGAAAATCTTTCGAAATTGAAGTCCTGAAAGACGCATTTTAGGGATTTTATTAGGCGAGTTTGAGACGTTCTCCCACTTGAATTTTTCAAAATTTTAGTCTTAAAAACGACAAGTTGAAGTCTTAAAAATGCGATTGTATATCATGTTGGTTAACGTTAAGAACACGGCAGTTTTTCGAAATGAAAGCTTAAATGGAATTTTATCTGACATTCGAAGTTGTTAGATGAGAAAATGTTCGGAGGCTCTCCTCCGGAAAAATTTTACGTAGTAGAAGCTTTGAAAGCTAAAATTGAGACATTCTGTATTAATTTTGGAGGGGGGAGGGGCGGGGGCTTCAGGAGATTAGCATTTTGAAGAATTTCCTATTTTTAGGGGGTGAAATAGAAACAGAAAAATGGAAGAAGAGAATGAAAGAAAGAGGAATTACTGAGAACCTAACCCATCATTAGCAGAACAATAACATGCAGCTACTGGAAAATTTTGATATAAAGATTGGTTTTTAAAAGAATTACGATATTTTTCCAATATTTTTTATTATTTTCTTATTAAAATAATTTTGCCTCCTAATGACGAGTGATTTTCTTTTCAAAAAATTATTTTGAAAAACATTCAACTCAGCATTCTGATGTGGGCACCAGTCCTGTACTCTCCCTGCTCTGGTTGCGTCACTGCGCGGCACAGTCAGTGTTAGAAGGATCTTTAGGCGGGGGAATGTAAGGGACAGAACCTATTAGTTTTAGGGACATCTTTACCGAATGGGGATCCAATTGCAAAGCAGTCCTTGTCGAGTCTCAACTTTTACAACCTTGTCCTTAATGGAAACTATCTCAAAAAAACTTAAAGCACCACTTTAAACAATGGACAAAAAAGGGCGCAACCAAGTGTGGTCCCCCTTCCCTATGTCTCCTCTCTTTGTTGTTTATTGTACAAATTCCCCGAAAAAAGTAGATACATTTTCGAATACAAGTTTGAGGTAAATAATGTACCACATAAAATTGTTATGGTGCTAGAATTTCTTCCGGGGGAGCTGAGCCTGCCTGAAATATCCAGGGAGAGCTCGAGCTACCCCGATTCCTACGCCTCTGAGATGCATACTTTCATCACAAATGTGGCTCTGAAACTAAACAAAGGGGCGGATCAATGCCGTTCTCAGCAATCACCTCTTCAAACACCAAAGGAGGCCTTTTTGCACTCTCCAAGAATACTTGACTGACCTTTTGAGGTTTGAACATCAGATGTTCTAACTTTGGTTAGATATTACGTTTCGCTGTGGGAAAAAAGTACGAAACGAGGCACTGTATCATACACATGGGGGCTATGACTCCTGATAATTTTTCAGTATCGCTTTTTCATAGTTCAGTGCCGAGTAAAAAGTAAAAGATTTGATTTTATAATCCAGAAGTTTCAGTATTGCGTACATTGCAGCTTCAAAAAAAAAAAAAAAGTCATCAGAGGTGATTACTCTTGTGCAGCAAGGAGAACTTTTTCCAGCCCTGTAAATGAAACTATAGGAATCTATATTAAAATAAAAACTAAAAAAATATCTTTTTTCATACATAAAAATCGATGCTCCATCACGCATCGTGTTTTTGTAAGAGTTCCAATTCTTATATGAAAAGTGCTCACTGATTTGAGCGACAGCCTGCTTTCTATTTTGGGCAGTTTAGCTTCACTTTTTTTTTAAATCCTGAAAGAATTATAATTTGTGGGCCAGCAAGGCCCCTTCTTTTCATCGTTGGATTATTTTAGGAGATATATTATCGAAAAAATGGGGGATGGGGAGAGAGGTTGAACTGTGTCTTTGGCTAATATACCCAAAGAAAGACCATTATGAAATTTAGTTTTTAAAATGCATAGGAGAATCAGTATAACATACTTATGAATGAAAAAGTCAAGATTGGAAAAAGTTGGTACAAGAAAAATGTCACCTACATGCAATTGTAGAAGTCAACCGTAAGATTAAAAAAATGAATATATACTTGGAATATTTCCAAAAAATGATATTAAAAAAAAAACCTCGCTGCAAACTCTGTCATAAAAATAACCTGTTAGCCAATGTATAAATGAATAATAAAATTGCTTTTGAACTGCGTATTAAACGCTTTTAAGTCATTTTTCTTTCGGCACTTCTATTTAACATAAATATGTAAGCTTATTTTTAAGAAATATATGCAATGTTATCATTAGCAATTAAGCAGGAATATTTTAAACGTTTTTTTTTCTTCTTCCTTTTTTTTTTTTTTTTTTTGTGAAGCAATTTGGAAATTTTATGTCACATGTTTCAAAAGCTTTTCCTTAACCTAAGTTTCTACTAACAAAGATAAAATAATGCTCAATAGCTTTTTTTACTTTTTCATTTCTTGTTTCACTTGTACTCCTTACATTTGGTCCCATACATTCAGATATTACTCTATAGTAAGGATGCTGACATGGTACCGAGCGACATACTACTTGTGGTTGAAGACACTCCGCTATTACCAATGAGCTGCGAAACTTAGGCTTCCTTTTCCTGTTGCAAACTTGCCAGCCAATAATGATAAATAGCAAAAGAAACGCAGCACAGCCAGCTATCGCAAAGCCATCCATGAGTAAATACCTAAAATCAAAGTAAAAACAAAAAATTCCGAATTAGGAAACGAGTGACGACTTTTGCAAAAGTAATATTTTTTCCGCATGAATGGCTGTAATTGAGTCCAGTAAGAAATCTAAGTTTGCTTTATTTGCATGCATGACACATCAAACGCAAAAGAGAAAAAGCAAAATCTCTTTTAATACTTCCTTCCATGACTTTAATGCGTTACGAAAGTTTTCCTTTTCCGAAAATGCAAAATTTCTTTTGGCATGTTAAACTGTAAGCATTATTGCATAATTAGAAAACCCCTTGATGTAAATTACTATCCCAATAACCACATCAGCTTTTAGAGAAATAAAGAGATAATGCTAAAAAATAATCTTGTGGGTATCGTATTTAATAAATAAAGGACGTAGAGGAAGCTAGTAGCTCTGTTATCTTGTGCATAAGACATATTCAACCGGGTTTTGTTGTCGGGTTTTTAAGAAATAATATTAATGGATAACAAAGAGATTTGTAATTGGAGACAACCAGGGTGCCCAGCCTGGGAAATTGTTGGTCATACCCCTTCCCAGCCAGAATCCTTGGTTATAAGCCATATTATCCATTCTAGTATGTTAACGTTTATACATGTAAGAGCTGTTGTGTATGACTGATCCCCCAGGTTGGGAGAAAAGTTTGGCTTATTATGAGCCCCCTCCCAGGGAGAAATTTCAACTACCCTAAAGAAGACTATATTAAATAAAATTGAAACTGTTTGGAGGTACTATTAAAGGAAATAATGACCAACGACCTCCTGCTGTACCATTAAGATGTTTTAATTGGTACTTTAAATAAACAAAATTATGAATGTTATACACCAACTCAAACTTTTTTTCATTGTAAGAATTTTCCAAAATTTCGTGTTTTTCAAATGCCGGTACGTCTTATTTTTTTTACATTATGTACAAATGTAAAAAAATTGTATGGTCATTGATTAATTTTTCTAAGTCCATGTCTCTGAAAGATGTAAAATAATACAATTGTTCATACAATAGAAAATGCTTGTACTATGCTTAATCGACAGATACAGAGTTGCTCTTTTTGTTACTTCCAGTTTTTTTCACAATAATTATAAAAGTTTCAATTTTAAATGCAAACTTTACGAATAGAAAAATAAAATCACACACACACACACACACAAAGGATTTTTTTTTTTTAATTTTATATCATCGGCTGATAATAAAACTAATTGAAGGAGCTCCATAATACATTTAAAATCCTAGTACAAAAAAGTATTGTACATCATAGGACTCGCTCTTATTAACCCTTAATAATAATACCCTCTCTCTTGAGGAATAAGATACGTTGAAAGAATAAATAAGAAATAATTTGAATTTTTACGTTTAGAATTCAAATGTTTTTCGCAATGACAAATTGCGATAGATGTGTGTGAGGGCTCCTTCGCCACCATGTCTTGCAGCGAGACTATTGCAGACTCCATCTCGCTGCACCTCCTTGTGCTGCATGAGCCCCTACACGGGCCGATGAGCAGATCAGAGATGATGGAGCACCGAGGCACAAGACGTTGGAAGATTGCCAATCTGAATAAGGGACTACACGATGCTGATGTCCAAAAAGAAAGCATATAGCATTTTGTCATAGTTCAGAATTTTTTAAAAAATGTTGAAATTACACGTTCTTATTTCTTTCATGAAGAAAAATCCTATTTTTTGTTTTATAATAAGAACCAAAATAAATAACTCTTAAAAAGTTGGTTTTTTGGTTCTTATTATATCTTATGTATGTTTGTGATCTCCCCTACATTTGTTCATGCAATGCTTATTGGCTACAAAGGTGTTGGTATCTAAATGTTATTTACCAATCACCTAAGTTCAAATCGGGGATCTTCTGTTCAAATAATGATTTTATTTGTGTCCGCTACACAGGTCCGAGATTTCAGGGCTCCAAAATGTTCTCTTTCAGTACATTCAGTGGCGTACATAGCACCCCCTCGGAGCGGGGGGGAGGGGGGACGGGCGCAAGACGTTTGAGGGAGCACAATCCAGAAGAATAGCACTTTGAGTTACACGGGGAAAATAATTTTAATATTTTAATAGGTGGTTGGCGGGGGGGGGGGGGTGGACACTTACACATCTTGCGGGGGAGCGTACCTAGGTCGGTGTACGCTACTGAATACATTTTACAAGGGAAAAAGCAGAAACAAATTTAGAATTACATTTTTTTGAATTCCGAGGGGGCATTTAACCCCCCTGAGGCCCTAAATGTTGCAGTCTGCAGATATAGAAGAAGATTAGGTATTAGTTGCGTCTATTTTTAAAGAACAATATTTTTGACGCACTTGAAAATGGACGGAAAGTTAAAGACCGCATCTATATCTAAAACGGATTTTGTACCGATAAGGAATGGAATTTACAAGTTTGTAATGCATTTTGAAAAATAATGCTGCTATAAGCAAGAAAAAAAAAGCTAGTTACAGTGCGTAAAGGAATCATAAGATCGCTAACACGAATTGCTGTATTTTTGAAGCAGAGGGTATAATATGGAGGATTTTATTGTGTGGTTCAGGGTAGTTTCAAAATTATTTGTTTTTAAACATTTTTTTATGAGACTTAGAAAATTATACCGTAAATCAGGGTTACTTGGACCCTAGGGGGTTACTTGAGCCCACTACAATAAAATGATAAAATCTAGGTTTGGTACCTACTAGTTGAAGACTTGCACGTAGTTCCTCGTTTCTCCACTAGGTAGAAGCCCTCTGCAGTCTCTAACGCTAGTACCAAACCCAAATTTTATCATTTTACTGTGGGCTCAAGTAGCCCTCTTCTGGGTCCAAGTAACCCTGATTTACGGTAACACATTTTAAGCAATGATTAATACAAATTAATAATTAAAAAAAAATCAAATAAGCTTTGTGCCAAAATTTGATTGAAGTTAAAAACCGAACGTAAATAAATCAGAAATTATGAAGAAAATACAGCATACAGCTATTTCAAGGCTACAAGTAGCCATTTCATCAGTGCAAAGAGCTCAGCACACAACATGAAAGCCGTGAGAGAACTGAGCGCCACCGCGAAGGCAACGGTACATGTATCAAATGGTTCAACTTATAGGAACACACTGCAGGAGACAACAATCAACAATTCAGCATACTACAAATCAGCCTAGGAGACCAGGAGAAGAGAATGACAACCAAGAAAAGCGCGGAAAAAAGAATGGGAGAAACGAACCACCAGAAAACGCAATGACCGAAATTGCTTCTGAGCATCGGGAAAAAAATGGAGTACTGGAGAAATCATTGACTAGAAAATGAGAATTTTCCAAAAATAGTAAGCTCCCCAAAAATCGAGGTCATAAACTGACGAATATTTAGAAATAATTCTAGCAGAAGAAAAGTCAAAACTGTGACCAGAAGTTCAACGAGTGGTGCTGAGCTTTTTGCAATGATGAAAAGGCTCTATTGTAGCCTTGAAATAGCTATATGCGGTATTCTCTTCAGAATTTGTGCTTAATTTACGTTGGCTTTTAACTTCCGTCACATGAATAATGTTTTAATTTTTTAAAGTTGCTTTTTTCAATGAACGGAAGCATATACTTGTATGTCTCCATTACATGTCGCATTACATTTCCTCCTCGCGTACTTATTTTATTTCCTCAAAACAAAAAATATAAAACAGATTTAATAGAGTGACTAGAATCATTGGATGCTTTTTAATAATTAAAAAAAAATATGTTAGAAAAAAAAAATATATGTATAAATATACAGCATTAATATAATCCTTTGTTTCATCGTCAGTCTTTCTTGTATCCTCCTTTCAGGATTTAGTACTAGAATTTCCAATATATAGCAAATTTGTCAGCTCATTACAGAGATTTAAAACCATAGGTAGCCAGTTTCAAGCCTGTGCCATCACAGTGTGAACTTTGTGTGAAAGAAATCCAGCATTATTCTTTCTGAAGTCAAATAGGTCATTAACTTTGCGTACCTTCCGTTCTTGATTTTAGAAGGTAAGAATTGAAGGGCTTGGAGGATGAAAGGGCTATGTTATATTTAAAAAAAATGATCACTCCGAATAATGGTAAGCAATGGATACAGGTGAGCAAATAAAACTTGGTGCATCAAACAGTAGATATCATTAGACCAATTTCATAGGCACACTAAGGACAAAACCGGAATACAAAAGCTGCAACAACTGCAACAATAAAACTTTGAACTTTAATTACTCGCAATTTCTGTTTTGTCACATAACCCCTTCATCTCCCAAGTCCTTCAACTGTTCATATGCTATTTTTTTTTTATTTTAGTAAATTGTAAATCACATCTTTGAGTAAATTTAAAATAATATGGATATGTGAGCCTTAATTGGGTCATTCCATGTGAAATGAGCAAAAATGAGAAAAAAGTGATGGCCGCATGGTAATAGATTTCTATGAAATTTGGTATACAGGTTCATTCTATGCATATATAGAAATATCTTACTTTTGGAGTTATATTTAAACTCCTTTGTCTGCAAAATCAGTTTTAAATTTAGAGACATTTTGTAAAATGACGATTTTCCCCTTTGTTTGGGCCCAAAAATTTAAATGAGGGACACTTTGGACAACTGTCAAATTTTGCAGAAATGTAGGGCATTATGTCTACTATTATCTTCGATGTTATTTTTTTTTAATATCATTTTTTTTAAGGATTTTTCTCAACGGGTAAAACGGGGTCATATTCCTAGTTATTAACAATTTCTGTGACTAAGGGGACATGATACTGATGGACTTATCACCTTCATCCATGGTAAAAAGTAAATTTCAAATATTGTCACATATCAGCTTTGTCCGTATTCCTTATCCCCTCAATTAATATTTACCTTTTGTGTATTTGCTAGATTGAACTATTAAAAGAAGTCAAAAAACAAAAAAACCTCTTCACCACTGAGAAAACGTTTACGCACAATAGCAAAATCGCTAGTGGCCTTCTGTTTTGCTATGGGACATCAAACGTTTCTGCACTAAATGGTTTCGTGTAATTTCTTGACAATTTGTGCCCTACTTATGCTGTTTACTATTTTTATTTATTATTAATAATGTACAAAACAGTGACAATCAAAAATTCTACTTTACTGTGTATAAACATTTTATCCTGTCATTTTTATGTTTGACAGAACTAGAACCTTGTAAATATTAGAAAAAGGACGTTTTTTTAAAGCAACAAGTGAGCCGCGAGCGTTTTTTATTTTTCCCTACTGGGACAAAACGGCGATAACACCTTTATTTTGTTCTATTCTCGAATTTTATGAAACCAATATTTTATAATGCAAAATACCGATATTTTCAGCATTTATTTGCTGCACCGGTTAAGTAATTTTCAATTCGAGTCTCTAATTTAACTTATTAGATGACAACTTTTATCCTAAGTGCTCATTTTTTTATTGAATGAGACTGTCAAAATTGATTATTTGATGGCCAAATTTGGCTTCAAAAATACGGATTGATATGATAGATAATTCCATTGAATTTCAGCATTTATTTGCTGCACCGGTTAACTAATTTTCAATTCGAGTCTCTAATTTAATTTATTAGATGACAACTTTTATCCTAAGTGCTCATTTTTTTATTGAATGAGACTGTCAAAATTGATTATTTGATGGCCAAATTTGGCTTCAAAAATACGGATTGATATAATAGATAATTCCATTGAATAAAAGAAACTTCCATTTTAATTGCTATATGGTGAGATAAATCAAATCTTAGCTTGAGTAGAAAAAATATAAATAAATAAAACTCCAACAAACTTTTCATGTATTGCTATTTACTCTTTTTTTAATAATGCTGTGCGTGTAATTTCTTTGTTGCGTTGTTAGTACCATAATAGTTACGTTTTACCTTTATTTTTGTTTTTAGAAACAAAAATAAAGGTACTATAAGTTATTATTATACTGCTGTTATTATATATTTTTTCATTATAACATCTGCCTCTTCATTTTATATTTGTTTATAATAAAATTGTTCATATTTTTATATTATATGCTTTTGTATATGAAATTATGTAAAATGGCAAGAACACAAAGTATATTTTTATTTATTTTCTGAAAAATTCTAAAACTAGTATTGATGCAAATATCTTAGCATCAGGTTAAAAAAAGGTACCAAATACTGGAACGCATTTTTTGTCCGGTATTGCGATCACTACGAAAGACACACACGAATACATAATACATTCCTCTTTTCATAACATTCAACTATGTTTATGATATTTTTACTTATTATGAATAAGAAACACTTTTTCAGTCTTGTAACCTGTGATCAGACAAGAATTGTTGCATGACAAAAATATATTAAAACACGACACCGATACGAACCTTTAAAGCAGGAAGTAAATTTGAGTAAATAATAGGTTAAATGGAGGGTTTAGAGTACGTGAACCAAGTCTTACTTTTTGTCATTTTCTTGTTAGCAGCGAAATAGCATGCACTAACTATGTAAAATTTTAGTTGAATCCTAGTCCTAGTTCAGATAATATCTAATACATTTCTAATTGGAAAAAAAAATGTTAAAATTTAATTTTGTTATGAAGCTTTAACTTCAAACCTTTGTAGCACAAAAAAGCTTTTAATGGACTTAGTTCACTTACATTCTGAGCATTCCAAATGCTTGTTATCAAAATATTTCAAGAGTTGTTAGTTAAAATTATGATATGTTATGATTTAAAAAAATATATCTACGCTTACCTCTGTCTGAGGAAGAAAAATAAAGTCGCCACTACATTACTTTATGACATACGGGAGCCGACTGACGGCTAGCAATAATCATGTCTCACAATCAGGAGAAAAGAGTGGATGAGAAAACTCTGACATCTGGGTTTCTTTACACCTGTGTAAACAACCCACACGCAGCCCCACGTGACCTGATAGCACTGTTGTTTAGTGAATTTTCTTATTTTTATACAAAAAAATGAGCAGGAGCAAATTTTCTTGAACTTTTGGGAAAAGTATTTAGGTATGTTGTCTCGCAATGATCGCAGGTGACAGCTTCTTTCTTCTTTTTCCCTTGACATTCGCCGTACGACCATATTTGTATTTATCCATTTGAGTAGCAATTGAGAAAACTTTGTTGCTTGAGTCGTTTCATATTTATAGATCTTTGAAATGCATCCTCATTTACACCTTTTGCTAATTCATTTTTTAGTACATTGTTCTAAACGCATGTTTTATATTTAAAAATAGTAATAATAATACTATTTTTATATGTCCCCCAAGAAAACTGATTTTTGTTAAAATGAATTCAAATTATGTTTTTCGCAATGACGAATTGCAATAGGTACACGTGTTTGTGTGTGTGTGCAGGACATGGTCGCCACCAATCTGTTCCTCCTACTTTGCTCAGCAGGACTGGACAAGAAGGTCTGGTACCGCCATTTTACCCCGTATGGCGAAGGCGTGGGTTGGTGAGTGATGTTGGCAGACTGCCAATTTAAGAGGTACACTCCGGGGGGGGGGAGGGTGTTCTGAAGTCCAAAAAAGAAAACACATAGAAATTCGTCATTGCTCAAAAAAAAAAAAAAAAACTGTTGCTTTAAGCCGCAAATTACTGCCCTTGAGCCAGGGCTAAGGCAGAAATACGTGCAATGTATCGACAGCCCGGTTATGATATTCAGAGACTGCAGTTTTGTCCTTATTATGGACTCATCACTCTGAAATAGAGTTAACGAGATAAAGGCTGATGCCATCTGAATTGAAGCTGAGTGCCAACAAACTGGCAGTTAAAATAAGTTTAGCATACTAGCGAGAGTTCTCAGCATTGTTGAGATATTCCATTATGATATTTGAGATATTCCATATTGTCTATTCCAGTTTGATCAGTTTATAAAAAGAGCGAAATGGTAGTCTCCGGATGGCATAACCGGGCTGTAGGTACACTGCATGTTTTTTTGGGCGGTTTTATAAATGATAACTTTTTTCAACCTACTTAAGGCCCCTCTTCACACAGAGTCTGAAAGCTTCAGATCCAATGTTAACCTACGGGAAAAATTGACTAAAGGTTTTACAACTTCCTTTTAAGTTTTTGACTCCGATTTTTTTTTCGAGTATTTTTCAAGCCTATTTCTGAGTCTTTTACTTGTTACTTTTTAGAAATTTGCATTTTTCGATTTTTAAAAAATCGTCAAAAAATGAATTTCCTCAAAAACAAGGTACTGTTGCACATTTCGCTCAATAAAAAGTTAGCAAATCACGCTATCGAAATTTTAACTTTTAGAAGACACTCAAAACATTTCCAGCTTTCTTCCGAGACTTCGTTTGTAAAAATGCGACCAATTTTTAAATCAAAACAGGACGCCAATTTTTGAAAATATTTCCAAAAAAAGCTGAATTTGTCTACTAGCCACGCCTCTCCACGGATCCTCCTTTCGTCTAGGGAAAAACACTATGGGGTGAAAAGATTTACAGCCACCTCATTAACACTCCCCGCTGGCTGTCTCGTCTCCTCTTTTCCTGAGGCTTTAAGAATGTGCTTTTGAAAGTAAATCCACATCCCTCGCTTCGTGTGTAGAAAATAAATAGTATTCAGAGGATAATTCGAAGTCGAATTATTTGTTTAAAGTATTATGAACGTTTTTATAATGTTGTCGAATGCAAAATGTTGACATTTCTTCCCTTCCAGTATTAAATAGAAAAAAAAATACTTTTTAACTGAATCGTATTCAAGACACAAGATACTTACTAAAATATTTTTCATTGTTTTATATGTCTTACATATTTCGACAAATGTACACACACAGAGAATGCTTTCTGAAGTTCAGCAAATGTTTTTGAAAACTTTGTCTTTAAAAGCGAGACTCGTCAAATTTCTTTAAAAAATGAATGCATAATGAAATATGGAATTCATAATACAGTGAAATCCCGATACAACGAACTTCAATGAACCGTAAATTTCGTTTGTTGTGATGGGAATTTTGTTGTAATGCAATTTAAGCAATATAATGATTAATGAAAATTAAATCGGAACTGAAAGTTTATTCGGTTGAAACGGGATTTCGTTGTATTCCTTGCAACGGTATTTCACTGTACTTATCTTTTGTGAACTTTCCAGGGGAAGAAAAGGATATGTACCATATTTCTTAAAAGCAATAACGAGTATGATTCGTTTAAACTGACAGATAAATAAATAACTGGTTTAGGTAGGTGTAGAACGCTGACCAATTTGCTTATTTTAACTGAATGAATGAATGTACAAGATTCTTTCAGAATCTTTCAAAAGGTAAATTACATTGGACTTTCCTTTCAACAGAGAAATTATTTGACTAACATCTAAATATTTTAATAGCGCTTAAGATTTTACAATTTTTGCCGATCTAATTTGTTTTTTAATGTAGTCGCGCCCGTTTATGGCGAAGTCTATAGAACCAAATAACAATTTCGCTATAATCTTAATTTCTCTGTAAAAAATAAAATAGTAAAAAGGGTAGTCTTGATTAAATATCAAAAAGGGAAGTCGATACGCTTATAGCCAACCACAAAGCATCACATTTCTTGTCAAATTTTAATTGAAAGTGTCAAAATTTAAGGCCAGAGTTTAAATATCCTGGATTAAGAAGCAAATATATAAGCATATTTTCAATTAAGCAATGCATTTTTACTTATTTTCAATTCAACAAATATTTTGTGTTTTAGACGGGTAAGAAAAACTTTGGGTCTAAAAAGAGCTGCAATCCGTTCATATAGGAATGCGTTTGAAAAAAACCGTTCATGGTTTCGAATTACATTTCATTTCGGAATGTAGCTAAACGCACACCTATATGTCATGATTTTCAGGATGCAACAAATAACTTTAGTCACTTAAACTTTGAAATGCATAATGGACAGAAAAGAAGTGATAAAGATTCATTTCCGCCTTTCACATTTGCATTCCATATGCGATTTCCTGTACATCATTTATAGATTATTCCCTATTGATCAGGTGCAACCGGAGTATCTTTACACTTCATTATGATACTGAATCATCATTTAATTAGTAACTCTCCCTATAATAATTGAATTTTTTTACATTTGTTATTTTTTTCAAAATATTTTTTTCTTTTACCTAAAACATTAAAAATACGTTTTTTTTCCTTTTATTCTATTTAGTTTGTTTATTTGTCAATTTTGTAACTGCATATAATACCCATAAACGTATAAATGTTTTTAGTTAATTTTCTTCTGCCATTTTGATAAAAGAGCTCAACTGCATGATTTTGAAATCAATATAACCAATGCTTCAGCTAATTGTGTTGCATGAAACAGTTCATGTTTACTATTGTACGTTTATGAGTTTTACATATGTTTATTAGTAACGAATAAACAATGTAAGTTTAGTGCAAATGATTTCTTCTCTCCTAAAAACGCAAGGATTTGAATCAATGTTTATTCTATTACTTATATGATCTGAAATCTTAATAAAATACGTCTATCCTTACGGTGCCCAATTTGGGAAACTCCTAACTTAGCGCACGGCATAAATTTGGATTATTTTGAATGTCACAATTGCTTGCATTAATGTAGCAGAAAAATTGTTCAGTACCAATTACCACTGTCAATTCTTAGTTTACAACTGACATTTATTACAGCTTGCTTTTATCAATTAAGAAAAATAAAAAATATGGCTGAGATATACATTCATTTATTTATTTATTTTTAAGTTCACGCGATGTTGTTGGCAACGATATCGTAAGTTTTAATTAGTTAAAATATTGATGTTTATTGATTTACTAGCTGATGTGCCCGGCGTCGCACGGGTTTAAATGCAACATGCCAAATCAGAAAAAAAAAAAAAAAAATAATATATGATTTTCAACTAAGCCCAGTAGAATCATATTTCTTAAAGCTATTTTTTGTGACCATGCGGTAGATTAACTGGGTGTGAAGGAGAACGTAAAATCACAAACTTAAATGTGTTATTTTTTTATAAGTGTGATTTTCCAAAAAATAACTTTCTATGTTTTAACTGTTGCCAAAATCAATTCTCTTTTTATTTAACCCATTATCTATTATTGGCATAGATGAATATAAAAATCCTAAGAAAGCAATGAATTTCATACTTACTCCAGAGAAGCCTTGGTTCAAAATTTTCATCATGATTACTATTAATATTGTTGTTGCGAAGCAACCAAATTTTGCAACAATGGGTTGAAAATTTGATCATTTAATGAGGAAATGACATGAAATTTACTATTTTCCGTAATAACTTTTTTAAACTAAGCTTTTTAGAAATAAATTATAGCTTATCCTGCTCCCTGTTACTGTAGCTATCTACGGTGAAAAAATGGTTAAAATCGGTCCAGTAGTTTGGAAGATTACCCCGGACATACGTACAAAAAGTAGTCATTTATGTATATAGATTACCGCATTAAAAGAGTTTAAATTTCATTCACTATTTACTCTGCAAAGAAACGTGACTCATGTTTGATTGGCGTTTAGGTTTTTTTCTGAGGGGGGGGGAATCATGGCCTGATTTGATTAAAACCCGTATAGACTTAATCAAAACTCAAAATATAGTTCACTGGTTACGTGCAGACTGAGAATGAAAGAGGCACTTTTTTCATTGGATTAGAATTAAATTCCATAGAGTAAAAAAAAAATGTGCCCCTTTCATTCTCGGTGTTTAATATGCATGTGGCATGAGTGAAATAAAGATGCAATATTATTTGTTTGCAACATCATTGTAATGCAGTCAATTTTCAAACAAATGTTGGTAGAGAAGGAGGGAGTTCATGGTGCAGACTGCGACAATGTATCTTTTTGGGACTAAGGAGGTGCTATGGTCATTTTATAAAATTTAATTCAGCAGTAAAAAATTGTAAATAATATTTTTTTTGTAGATTTATTAGATTATGATTAAAGTGCAATTATTATAGTTCTACTAAATAAATAATTTGAAAGAATTTCTTTTTTAAACCCCGACGCAACAAGGAAGGGGGTTATAAGTTTGACGTGTCTGTATCTCTGAAGGAAATAGAGAAAAAGCGACTTCAAAAATATTTTGCGTTTATTGTTACGATTGGTAGGCGGTAGGCCGATTTCAATAATTTGTATCAATGAAACTCGAATGAGTCTTGTAAGTTATTAAAAAGTTACTAATTAGATTAGGAGTTCACTGGCCCAAAGCTCATAACTTTGCGCGTTGGTAAAGCTGTTTTATTTAATTTTGAAACGCGAGTATTAGTCAGTTTCTTCAAGGTCGAGTTATCGAAAAGAGGGGCGAGCGTGGCAATCGCCCCAGGTGCCGAGGCATAATAAGACGCCAGAAATTGAGATTTTGCTAAATTTACAATTTAGAATTTTTTTACATAATTGCACTTTTTATTAAAATTATTTTTAAAAGTGATGATGAACAGTAAACTCCCTATTATCAGCGGAATTTAAAAAAAATGAAAGTGCGCTATTAGTCGTGTTTGGCTATTCAAGATACTTTTTAGATTCAGTGTTGTCATTTTTATCTACGATTTAAATGAATGCTTTGCGTTATTCACTTTTTTTTTAGCTTTTACATAAATTAATATCGTTTTTTACCTATTTTTCGATTATCCGCGTATTCGCTTATCCGCGGTTACCGGGCCACCATTATATTTTCAATAATATCGATGTTCATGTTCACACACTTGCTCTAACTCATGGTTTTGTTTTTTCGAGGAAGACAGGGGGGGGGGCAGGGTCGGATAAGTCTATTTACGCCCTAGGCCAAACTTAGAAACTACACCCCACCTCACTCATCCGAACCCTATCAAAATC
>JAXGGA010014810.1:0-30999 GCA_038373865.1 Uloborus plumipes | reverse complement strand
CACTTAACTGAAGTCCGATATGAGTTTTGAATTCCTTATTCCATGAAAAATGTTTTAAAGTTTTATATACTTTAAAATACACAATGTAGTAGTACACTTATTTTTAAAATACCTATGTAAAAATAAAATGACTGCTACCTCTTTTTTTAAACAAATCAAATTTTTCCTTCATAATTCGCAAAGATTGGAGTTCTTGACGATGACAGGCATGATAAATATTTCTCTTACGTATGGCACACACACTACAAGCTCTTTCTTTATGAAGTTGTAAAATTGTGGAATTTTTGTTTTCATTTAATAAAAATCAACATATTTCTTAATTTGTTGTTTCCAAAAAATATTACAGTATTTATAACCGGTTCTTTAGTTTTTTAAAAGTATTTATTGGACAAAAGCTTTGCTATTTTCTAAACGCAATTCCGATACATTTTTTAAAAAGGTATTTTTCAAATATTTTTTAGTTTTTAGGAAGTTTTTTTTAAACTTCTCATAACGTATAATTGAAAAATACTACATTCTTAAAAGAAAAAGGGAAAAACGGTCCCTGTAACAACTGCTATTTTCTCAAAAATTTTTCTAGTATGTATTTATAAAGTATGAATACACGTTATGAAAGTAAAAAATAAGTTCTCTATTATTAAACAAAGCGACAAAATTCCTTAAAAATTCTTTTTCATTACAATTACAAGTTGTTTCATTTGGTATTGAAATTCGAAAGTAAATAACAAATTGGAATGAAAAAGTTTTTTGACTAATGACTTTACTAATGGAATAGGGAAAAAACGAAAACTTGTATTATCCTTTCAGCCATATTACCATCCGTTAATTTTAGATTTCTAAGTAGTTTAACATTAAAGCAATTCATAACAATAGCTACCTATTTGCACAAATATTTTTTTATTTTATAGTATACAGAGCATAAGACAAAATTTTTTTCATTTTTTAATTTTGGAAATAAGACTGACTAAAAGTTAGAAAAAGAAAGGTTTTTTTGAAATGTATAAAAAAACTAATCCTATTTAAAAGTAATATTACACAGTAAAAAAACAATATCGAATTAATACAACGAATAGACACCATATTTCTTTTCAGATTTTACAACTGAAAATATATTTACTTGATTTTGCATTTTCGTTAATGCAAGAACAAATATATAAATAAGAAATCGATTTAAAAAAAAAGCTTGAGTCAAAGCAGACTATTACAGCTTTAGAGTAAACTTTTAATTATAGAATACTAGTGAATTATGGCATCGTTTTTTTAATTAGTTCGAGTATCAAGAAAAAAATGTATGAATGGAAATTTACGTACACGAGATCTGTTATAAACCCTTCAAGCTTTTTTATTTCTTCCAAAAACCTGATGGACATGAATTCCCGTATGTCTATAGTGAGAGTCGCTGGCATATAGCATTTGATTGAGGTACTGTGTAGTGCTCCGGTTGGTTCTTTTAATATCAAGGGAAATGACTAGAACAGAGAGACTGAATAAAATTTTGTAAGAAACTAAATGACGGTCAAGTAGAAGTCATTTGTAAGATGCAAAATGAGCTCGGTGACAATTTTTCAGCCTATTTCTCCTACTTTATTCAGCCTTTACTTGACTAAAGTGCAGGCTCATACAACTCAACAGACTTCTATGATTTCTGGCTGGTCCAAAACTCAAGCGACGATTGAAATTAACGAGATGTTTTCTCAATTTCGAAATAAGCCTCCTCGTAATACTATCAATAATGGCAGCACATCTGAAAGAAGATGTGTGGAGTCTCAAGGAAAGTATCTTGATGGTGATTAAGTTTATAACCCTCCAGTTTGCCAGTTTTTTTTTTTCTTAGGCCAAAGTACTTTTTACAGACGTTGTACCTTCTTGTAAGCACACAAAAACGAGAAAGAAATATGATGCAATTGCAGAATTATGTAACAAAAAATACATTTTGACATTTTCTTATACCAGATTGTTTTGGTCATAAAAAAAGTTTAGAGAACTCTTAATTGCCCGATTTTTAATAGTTGCGATTTTTGCCCCGAACATCAACTTTACAGTGTCATGAACAACACATCTATCAATCTTTTTCGCTATAAAATCTTCTTCATAGAGCATTTAATGGAGTCCAGTTATCCAAAATGAAACTCGTTTTTAAAAAAAAGTGATTTGGCATCTCTCAATAGTTAGTAATACCAGTTCAAAACCGTCTATAACATTGAATCACAGATGATTAGTCCAATACTTTGGCGACAACTCCTCCAGTTACAAAACTCCAGATGGCAACTCCTCAGTTTCCAGCGATCTAGTGCTTTGGGTATTATCTGAAAAACATTGTAATACATTTTTAGGCACAGTATTAATGTTCAATGTATGTGTTGCTTATACATAAAATTAATTTTAAAAGAATTTTTTACAACCGCAGATGTTGTACATATTAAGAGCAAACAGAAAATCATTCAATGTTCAATACTTCCGTAGTAGCAGTTCAAAATGCAAAGTAGTATTCACATGCAGCTTTGCTTTAAACTGCCATGCTTTAGAATAGTAGCATTGAATATGATGCTAAGAAAATGTATAAATACGGAATTAAAAAAAAAATTAAGAGATGTGAAGGAAAATTCATAAAGATATGTTTACATATTTTCTTAATACAGCATAAGGACTTCACACAAAAAAGCAAATAATATTAAGAAGCACATAGAAATACAGATTATTCTTAGAAAAGATAATGAAGAATAGTTTTTGACATTGTTCATATTATAATTGGATATTTAATGGTTTTCAATTCTCTGTTTGGTTGTTCAGCTATTATGCTATTTCTGTTTTTTAAACTTTTTATTGTTTTATCGCATTGCTTTTGCCGGACATCTTTTTATCCAAACACTCTTTTTTTTTTTTGCATTAAAAAAGAAGTTTGTAACCCCGAAACACGTCGCTGTACTTTCGTACAAATTTGAGCTTACAAACTTTGCATTTTTTTTTTTTAGTTTTTTCAGCACAAAGGTATTTACTTATTTCTTATTGGACACAATGACAATATATCACTCATAGCAAGTATATTTCAAGCCGAAAGAGACATGATGGTAGTCTTGGAAACCACAGAGCTTTAATATATGAATACAATTTATACCGTCATATTTACGTTTTTATATTTAAACTTTACACGTCATCAAACTACAGTCCTGACAATACCATTTTCTCACTCGAGCCAAAAATAGAACCTACACACGCAAACTGGTTTGGGCGTCAGGGTTGCTGTTTCAAAAAATACAAGATATTGCCTGTTGGGTACTTGGTAATGAACTTTAACTAGAATTGTACTTGTAATGCTAGAATAATAAAAAATCAGAAGAAAAGTAAAGCTAGAACTTAATTATATGCCAGTGAATTGTTACTCTAATCATCATACGCATCTTGTGTAAGAAAAAGATAACAGTTGGAATAAACCTAGCTCTAATTGAAGCAAATGCACCCACAGCTCGATCATAGCATCCTAAGACTGCAGTTTTGTCCTTATTGTGGACTCCTCAGTCAGGAATAGCCAATGATCGAGCTGGAGGCAAAGATCCTCTTATTGTAGCTAAGATTGCCAACAAACTGGTAGATAAAGTGAATTTATCTTACCATGGTGCGGCTCAACTCGAAATTTGAAGGCAAAAGCTGGGTAATATGCAATGAGTTACCGCCCATAAGCCAGGGCTAGGCGGAGGGTGCATTTGCTTCAGTTCTGCCTTAGCCCTGGCTTATAGGCGGCAACTCATTGCATACTAGCTCTAAATGGCTCATTTTGTTTGATTTGAACGAGCTGATTTGCACTCGAACTAAAAATAGAGCCCTTACACGCAAACTATTGTGAGCATCCGAGTAGCTTGTTTTGGAAGGCACGAGGTGCTGCTTGTTGGAACAGTGGTACGAAACTTTTACTAGTTTTCATAGAATAATAGAAGGATAAAACACAGAATTTTATTTATATGTCAGTGATTTGTAACTCTACAGTGGTGCTAGAATGGATAATGAAACAGTGGTGCTAGAAATGTACTAATGGTGCTAGAACGTGCGTTAAATGTCAATAAACTGCAAACTTAAACACCATAAAAAATTATGCTGAAAACAAAACGCAGTAAGAATGAACCGATCACTAAACGATTCCTTTCTGTTGACTTCAATTACCAGCTTCGCACTACAGCCACAAGTAGAATCGTTACACGCAAACAGTTGTTGGAATGCTAGTTGTTTGTTTTGGAGGAACAAGGTGTTGCTTATTGGAACAATGATACTAATCTTGTACTAATAGAGAGATTGAAAACAAGTGGTAGTAGAATTTACGATATAGGTCAGTGATTTACAGGGTGACGAGTAAGCAATGCGTTGAAAAGAAGTGTAAATTTCACGAAAACTGTTTGGTATATCAAGTTCAAGTTTAACAAGAAGTTCTGTCAAGAACTAAAGTAGCCTACTTTCCGTACATCGACATCGGCATTCTCGCATCTGATCATTATTCTCTTGATTATCTGAGACTGAAAATTATGTCAACATACCTTTTTAGCAATTAGAGCTGATTTCGAAAAGCAAAATATACCCCTCTCATCAGATGAAATAGACACGTAAAAATTAATTAACGAATAAATAAAGTTTTGTCGCACCTTTTAAAGAGTAACTGTTACAGTTCCTCCGTAGAAAAAATCCTACATCGTTTTCAAAAAAAAAAAAAATAATAATAATAATAATAATAATAAAATAAATAAATAAATAAATAAAAGTACAAAGAGCATCAAAACACATTTTATCAAAGAAAGAAAAAAAAAAAAAAAAGAAAAAATAAACTCGTCCGTTAATAAAATGTCTCGAATTTCACTTTTAATCCGTTGCCAGTTGTTAAATATAAATAAAGAATAAAATGTTCTCGTGAATGAAAAATTTTTGTTACAAAAAAAATCGTCTGCAAAAATAATAATAATAATAATAATAATAAAAATAAAACAAATGAATAAATAAACAAAAAATCGTCTGCACGTTCAGTCATTTTTTTTTCTGAGCTTGCATTTCCGCCATGTTCGCAGAGTCGGAATCAGAGTCCTCACAGAAGATTACTCAGAAAAGTACTTTACAAACATTATTTATCAAAACCATTTTCTTACAAAGTTAGTTTGAAGGAAATCCGACTTTACGTTCAGGATCAACATTCAACTTAAATTCCCCGTAGACGCTAATGTTATTTTTTTTTCTGAACGGTTTAATATTGAACGAAAAATGGTTCAAATCAAAAAGCGAAATATGGGAATGTATGGGAAAGCCTCTCCGAGATCTTTCAAACAAAAAAAAGTTTATTCCATTCGGACGGTTCACTCAAAAGTTATTAGGTGGGGAAAGGTTGCTTGAACGGTTCAATGTTGAACGAAAAAATGCTCAAATGGAAAATTTAAATACGGTAATGAAGTATCCTTGCTGAGATCCTTCTAACAAAAAAAAAAGTTTATTTAAATCGGGCTGTTCACTCAAAAGTTATTAGGGGTGACAGCTTGATTGAGCGGTTCAATGTTGAACGAAAAATTGTTCAAATCAAAAATTTGAAAACGGGAATGAAGTATCCTTGATAAGATATTTCGAACAAAAAAAAGTTTGTTCAAATCGGACTGTTCATTCAAAAGTTAGCATCGCGGGACAGGTTCTTTGAACGGTTCAAAGTTGAACAAAAAATTGTTCAAATCGAAAAATCAAATATGGGAATGAGCTGTACTCGCCGAGATCTTTCGAACAAAAAAAAGTTTATTCCATTCGGACGGTTCACTCAAAAGTTATTAGGTGGGGAAAGGTTGCTTGAACGGTTCAATGTTGAACCAACTATGTTCAAATTGAAAATTTAAATACGGTAATAAAGTATCCTTGCCGAGATGCTTCGAACAAAAAAAAGTTTGTTTAAATCGGACTGTTCATTCAAAAGTTATTAGGGGTGACAGCTTGTTTGAACGGTTCAATGTTGAACGAAACATTGTTCAAATCGAAAATGTAGTTACGGGAATGAAGTATCCTTGAAAAGATCTTTCGAACAAAAAAAAGTTTGTTCAAATCGGACTGTTCAAAAGTTAGCATCGCGGGACAGGTTGTTTGAACGGTTCAAAGTTGAACCAAAAATTGTTCAAATCGATAAATCAAATATGGGAATGAGCTGTACTCGCCGAGATCTTTTCAACAAAAAAAAGTTTGTCCAAATCGGAATGTTCATTCAAAAGTTATTAGGGGGGGACAGACAGACAGACCGACAGACCGACAGACCGACCGACACACAAATTCCCCATCTCAATACCCTACTTTCAAATTTTTAATTTTTCGATATTCATTTTACCTTTTTATTTTTTTAACTTGGCGATATTTTTTGGACTTGGCGATATTTTTTAGATGCATTAAGAACAAGAATCTGAGAGAGTGTCACGCCTGTGATTCATGACCTCTCAGATTTTTTCCAAAAAATTACCAAATGTTTATTATCTTATTGAAAGACCAAATCCAGAATGTTTTGCTCTAAAGTTGAGTTGTTTAGTTTTTATGGTTTCTTAAGTTGAAGTCGGCATCAAAAATTAAGCGGATTTTCAAGACATGGAAGTTGCTGTGAGCCAAAACTCTTACCAAGAACTGTTTAACTCCAATTTTCTTTTTGTATATGGAATATAGAAGGTTGAAACTTTACAAAATGTGTGTTAAGTTTGAGATAAGTTGTTGCTGTAAGGTCAGTGAAGGCCCTCAAAACAAGGCATTTTTAACGTTTTTTTAGCGTTTTTGAGGTCCAAAAACAGCTTGAACATTTCAGTTGGCACGGCAAAAGTGGTATCGTTTGAAAGACCAGTGTAAGCACTTTAAAATAATGTATAAATAACCGAGGAAAGTTCAACGTGCTTTTAGTTGCGTAAGGCCGAAATATGAAAAATGTCATATTTTAGCGATATTCAAACGGTCATAACTTCTTCTGCCAACAACATATTGAAATATTTTTTTTGCCAATGTAATACTCTATTCTTTGTCTTAACAGAACAGTTGATTCCTTTGAGGCGAAATGTAAATTTTTTTTTTACAAAAAATGTATTTTTTCCTGTGTATTTTTTCTAAAAAAAAATTTTACATTTCGCCTCAAAGAACTCAACTGTTCTGTTAAGACAAAGAATAGAATATGACATTGGCAAAGAAAATATTTCAATATGTTGTTGGCAGAGGAAGTTATGACCGTTTGAATATCGGTAAAATATGACATTTTTCATATTTCGGCCTTACGCAACTAAAAGTACGTTACACTTTCCTCGGTTATTTATACATTATTTTAAAGTGCTTACACTGGTCTTTCAAACGATACCATTTTTGACGTGCCAACTGAAATGTACAAGCTGTTTTTGGACCTCAAAAACGCTAAAAAACGTCAAAAATGCCTTGTTTTGAGGGCCTTCACTGACCTTACGACAACAACTTACCACAAATTTAACATTCATTTTGTAAAGTTTCAACCTTCTATATTCCATATACAAAAAGAAAATTGGAGTTCAACCGTTCCTGTTAAGACTTTTGGCTCACAGCAACTTCCATGTCTCTAAAATACGCTTAACTTTTGATGCCGCACTTTCAACTTTAGGGATCCATAAAAACTAAACAACTCAACTTTAGAGCAAAACATTCTGTATTTGGTCTTTCAGTAAGATAATAAACATTTGGTAATTTTTGGGAGAAAATCTGAGAGGTCATGAATCACCCCATAATGCTAGGCGTGACAGTTTCTCAGATTCTTGCTCTTAAGCTACTTTTAATACTTTTTCCGTCTTTCTTTTATTTTTAACGGGAAAGTAGGCTAAAAAGGAGTTTGAGATTCGGCGTATTGGCGGACTTTTTTTTTGCAGTCTCATTGAGTTGGCTTTTGCTGTTCATTTTTCAGTGAAAGCGTCGAGCTATAGTGTTTCTGAGCGCATTTTCACTGTTCGAACGTATTCGAACAGCAATAGACTAAATTTAACTCAAAGAACGCTGCTGAGTTTAAGACAATAGATCCGAATGTGTTGACAATCAATCGTTTGATTCGAAAGTCAGCCGTTATTGAAAGCATTGAAACATCAGCTGTTCAGAGCAAGTTTTTAAAAATTTCGCTATTTGTTTGTGACATATAATAACTAGCGATGGAATAAATCTCAGACATGTATTAAGCTGATTCGCACTTTGAGAATTAAAATATATATATTTTTTTGAAACAGAAGTTTTTGCGAAATTAAATTTTAACATCAGCGCATTACTTACTGTTCACCCTATACAATCTTAACCTGGGACAAAATGGGGAATGGAGCATTTGACCTAGAATTGTGTCAGAACTGTACTACTGGTGCTAGAATAATAGAATAGAGATGGTACTGGAATTTACTTTATATGCTATTGTACTCCTACAACCTAAACAACACAACAATTTTGTGCTGGAAAAAAAACAAGTAGTAAGAATGAACCGACCACTGAATGACTCATTCCTGTTGATCTCCACCACCAGCTTCGCACTCGAGCCACAGGTCGAGTCGCTGCACTCGAACTGCTGCTGGCACCCGAGTCGCTCGTTCGGGAGGCACAGGGTGTTGCCCGTTGGAACGTCCACCTTTTGGCAATCGTCCTTCTGTTCCGACGCAGCCTGGTTGAGGACTTGGAACGACGGCCAGTTGAAGCGCATGCAGCGCACCTCTGGTTGTGGCTAGAAAAAGCAAAATGGACGTCTAGAACTTGTCGAAAAGATATTTTTGTGAAATGCAATTCAGAGATGTACTTTTCTTTATATTTTGGTAGGTGATAATGTCTAGCTTGAATTTGTATGCTGGTCGAACCTTGCATTTTCTCTTAATTGGTTAATCATGCTTTCTGGCAAACCATACGGTAGTGTAAAAATTAAAAAAAAAAATCTGACGATCAATTCAAACGAGAACAGTAAAACATGTTTTTTGACGCAGACATTATTTGCCTTCGTGTCCCTTTTGCCGAAATATGAGGTGTAAAAGTCAGACGAAATTTAAAGAAAAGTCGCCAAATTTAGTGAGTTCGGTCTAGCAACGGAAGTAGTGGTGCAACGTCGACGAATAAACGTTCTTGTTTAGAAACATCGATGCTCAAAACTGAAAAACCGATGATCTCGATACATCGACCTAAACATATCGATTTTATTCATACACTCGCTTTATACCCGGCGTTGCCCGGGTGAGTATTAATATAAAACTTTAGCTTCTCAAAAAATTCTAATAAAAATTTAACGCAAAACTTGTTCATAAACAACGTTCTTAGTTTCACCTTCAGGCGCAGGAATAAATAAATTTTTGGGTGAACCTACTCTCGAGCAGGCAACATAGAGCTGTCCGTGGGAGAAACAGGGAGACCTCAAATCCACTCTGGAGTACTTAATTGACTGTCCTTGTGACTTGTGATCGTGATGGAGAACGCAAGCCTCACTGGAAACTGTAATATCTTAAAGTTAAAAGGAAGATCCGTTGGGATTAGTGGTATACGTGGGATAAAAACCGTTTCACCTTCTCCTTTTCCAGAAGATACTCACGCTGACTCTCTGTCTCCGATAGTCTTGATGTAGTAGTTCTCTCTTTTTTTTTAGACGAAACTGACGCTGACTCACTGTCTCAGATTGTCTTGATTTAGTTGTAATATCGCTTCTTTTGTACAAGGGGGCCTCACGGGTGTTACTGTTTTGATCTAGTTGCTCTATCTCTTAGATCTCTTAGACGATACTCACGCTGCTCATTGCTTTCTGATGCTCTAGCCGTCATATCTCTAATGTGCACTGTCGCTAGTCTTCGATTTCTCTCTTCAGGACTCTCATTTTCACGTTTTTCAGCCGTTTTTTTTTTTTTTTGCCTTAGGATGAATTTATCCTATTGCTTTCCGTATCTTCGGAGGCATTTTTGCAGAGTGGTAGCTAAATATACTTACAATTCAAAAATTTATGTTTTTCTTATTCGTTGTTTCCGAGCCTCGAGGTAGAAAGGTTGATAAATCAGAAATAAATTACTTTCTCGCTTTAAAGGTTTATCTCTATCAGTTGAAAAGAGAAAAAAAAGCAGTTTAATTGTTTTTGACTTATTTCATGCTAAAATGAAATAGGTGAGCCTTGAAATGAAAATTCATTGTTTTCATTTTAATCTTTGTTGGAAAATGCTAATATTTAAATACCATAAATTTTATCAATTTGTAACCTAAAGGCTCATGTCGATTAAAAAAAATAGGCCTAATAATAGGCTAGATTCCTATAAAAGGGTCGTTTCTTGACAAAAAAACTTGAATTTGAGCTTTTTAGATTTTTTAAAATTTCAAGACCCCGCCTATGAGAATTCTAGGGCATCAAGGAACCTCTGTGTCAAGTTTGATGAAAATCTGACGCAAACTGTGGATTTGTATAGAGAACAAGTATACATACACTCATTTTTATAGATATAGAAGATTGACCTAAAAACATCAGTGTTTTGAAACATCGATGTTTCAAATATCGGATATTTCGAAACATTTAACTTTTATTCTTTCACAGTAAACTGTGAAACATGTTATAATGCTACAAGTTGCTCACAGTACCAATTTATTATTTTATGATATTTTTAAACTGTCAAAGGAAAGCAAATAAGAATAATTATAACTAATTATTAGCATTTCAAATTAAGTAATGCGAAAGGAAAAATGACTTTTACACTTAAGGTACAAAAAAATTTAAACATCAATAAAGAATTTTTGGATATGTGGAATAACTTCATGAAATCTTCCACCTAAACATTGAAAAAACTAAAAGTTTATTTCTTAATAACTAATGCGAATCAATAATAGAAATTCGTAAGAATTTTTAAATTTGATAGCATGCTCACACACAAAAAAACGGGAAAATGAAAATGATGAAGAGAAAAGGAAATATTTTTTCATTTTTAGTTATTCTTCTACTATAGTTACTTCCAAAGGGGATCATGGAAAAGATATAAAAAATGTAGTTAAAATTCATATTTGGGTAGCACTAAAAAACTTTACAGTGAATAAAAACCTCCGATTTATTTATTTATTATATTTTTTAATAAATGAATTTTTCAACATTTTTCTGATACGAACTGGCAGTGATAACTGCCTTCTACACAGTTCCAAAAATAACATAGAAAATTGTATACTTTTTTCAGTGGTTGGGGTCATTCAGTGAGTCGGGGCAATTTTTTCTTTATTGGTAAACAATTTTTTTTTCATATTAGGTAAACAAAAAAGAGGTGTCATTAAAAAGTGAGAAGGAAAATAGACATAAGTATTTACTTTTTTTTAAACCCAACTCAAGATATTTTTGTTGTTTGAATCATTTAAATTTCTTTCTTATTCCCAAATAGTTTTTTGTGTGTGTTTTTTTTTCATTTTATTTTTTGTTTTTTATAATGTTTTGTCCAAATATTAAATTTGGATACAGAAGTTTGGATATGAAATTAAGATGGGGGGTGTTACCTCCATCCGGATGCAGTCTTCCGGCCTTCCGCGACCAGCACTGTATTCCTGGTACTGAGACAGGACACAAAGTAAACAGTAAACCTGTAATAAGAGAATGTCCTCGTAAATCACACTTTATACAACTCTCACCGGAACAGGACATCTCCGCCGCAAATTTTATCGCCCTCTGCACCGCATGGGACATTTCCGCCACGACTCCTATCTACCGTTTGCCTTGCACAAGACAAATCCGCCGCGCCATTTCGAAGGGTTAGAAAGGGCTTACTTATTTAAAATTTTTATTCTTGGCGACACATCTTTTGGCGACAAAGACCTAATTTAAAAACGGAATTTATTCCAGGGTTACTTGGGGGGAAATCGCAGCAAAGTCAAAAAAAAAAAAAGCAGTGCAAATAAATTTAAGCTTCGCCAATTCTACTTCACGAAATATTGCACTCTACCAGCTCAATCGGCGGATTTGTCCTGTCTTATAGAGATGACGGGGGGAGAAGCGGCGGAGATGTCTCATGGGGGGGGGGGGGAATAAATATAAATTTTGCGGCGGAAATGTTCCACGTTGCGGCGGAGATGTCCTGTGCCCACTTTCACTGGTCCGTTTCATTTTATCATACTTAAAACAAGCCACAATACTTTGTGTAGATCCATAAACCTTTAAACTTCCCATTCATTTTAACATTTCATGCTTTCAATGCCTTTTCTAAAATACGCAAAACTTTCGAAGATAACTTCATGAGTCCGGAAAAAAAAATGTTTTTTTCTTCACTACGGTGGCAGTCGACTTAGCTCAGACAGCATGCGAAAAATCTAAGCACTCGCTATAAATATTTTGATAATCTTGATCCGAAGCAGGAGCTGAACAATCCATCATGCAGCATCCCCAAAGGTATTGATTTGAAATGGGAAGTTGCAGAAGTTAGTGTCCACGATATTTTTTAATTGCCTCAGTCACCTTTAGAGAACACGGATTTAATTTTCAGAAGGCATGATAATGTATACACACACATGAACGAAACTATTTGTTTACTGAAGGAATTTATTATTCATTAACTGTTCTTAATGGCACATATATAATTCAAGGGAAAAAAGTCCAATGCTCCTGATATTGTGAATAACAATAATTTTCCTAGTAGTTAGGAATTAAGTAGTTAGGACGGGATACTGGAATTTTTCTTTATCCTCCTCCTAACCATTCGACGTACAAAAAATACCATGCTTATGTTTGTCCTTTTTTCCCCGAGAAATGGAGTCCAATTAAGACATCACTTTCACGGTACGTTTTTTTTTTTTTGCACTTCTTTTTCAAGATTGCAAATGCAAAAATTACCCCCACCCCTCAAAAAAAAGTTAATATTTTGAGTATGTGATATCAACTGCATTATAATGGTTTTAATATGCACTATTTATTTACTCATTTATTATTCTCTTTTTTGGTTCAAAAACTCGTTTGTACTAGATTTTGAGATAAATGGTTTATTATGTTATATGATAAGTAGAGGCTGTGCACAAAAACATGCAAATGATAATTTACATTTTTACTTACATTTAGCGCACAGATGAGAAAATCAGTAACGAATAAAACACACAGCAAGGGATCATGAATCTAAATAAAAGAGAAAAACGCAAATAGTGCTTTGGCATAATCTCAATTATTTCTAAACGAAATAAAACAGCAACCCAGCTTTCTTTGTATTTACATAAAAAAAAATCACTTATGAGAAAGCAGAAATGAGCATAGTCAAAGATTTGCATAAAAAATTGTGTGGGTTAATGCTTATTCTGAAGCAACTGGAAACATTCATTCGTTTCTGAAATCACTCGAGATAGTCAATCGTGCTTTGAATTCACTAGAGATAGTCAATCGTTTTTTGAAGTCACTCGAGATGGTCAATCGTTTCGGAAATCACTGGAGATAGTCAATAGTTTCTGAATTCATTTGAGATATTCATTCGTTTCTAAAATCATTTGAGATAGTCATTGGTTTCTGAAATCATCCGAGATAGTCATTCTTTTCTCAAATCACTCAATACCGTCATTCGTTTCTGAAATTATCCGAGATAGTCATTCGTCTATCAAACCACTCTAAATACTCACTCGTTTCTTAACTCAGTCGAAATATACTCGTTTCTGAAATTTTTCATGATGGTCTGTCGTTTCTTTAGCTACTCGAGATATTGCTTTAATTTTTGAGCCTTCGATTACCAAATCTCTCTAGAAAATCACTCGAATGTTGAACATTCAAATTATTTGATTCTACAACTATATTGATCATGCCCAATGCCGTAAAATATATTCATCGAAATGTTGAAAATTCTTAGTCATTAAAAATAAAGAACTTCAAATAACCCTACCATTTTCAGAAACGAAAACTTTTCAACTTTTTTTTAGAAATGTTTTGCCTCGAAATCAAATTTCCATTCTAAATAACTCAGTATAGGGGAAGACAAAATCAATAATATATTTGTAAATTTACCCTAGAGCTTCTTGTCTTTTTCCTATCATCGGGTAACTTTATTGATAATAACACGTGATCACAGTCTCAGAAAGAAATATCAAAACAGCAATGAACGAAAAATTACGAGTGACATTTTGTCAGCAGAGCGAGCTATGATGCATTTTCACAGTTTAGGGAAAGAGTAGTTTCGGAAATAATAAAATGATAAATACTTAACTGATTAGTAAAAAACAAAAACTTTATTTACTCTAGGCATAATGTTGAAAGATTCTGCAAATAAAAATATATTGCATTTGTAGTTTACCATCGTGGTATATTTTTTTGTTTTTATTTTGAAAGCAGTCTCCCAAAATAAAATGTTTTATATAAACTCATTACTGTGTTCGATGATTTGTGGAGGAATGGTTCAAAAATTGCAAAAATAATTTTTAGTTTAACTCCCTAGCTATCACGTTATGCAATTAGTTTTATCTGGAATTATTTCTGAATCGAAGATTAATTAAAACGACCTTCCAGGAGAATCCCATTAAATTATAATTAGAAATTCAAGCGTACATTAATCAAGATAATTTAAAATGCTTACGTCTTCCACGATGAAGTAGAATGATAAAAAAATGTCTAGGAGGGTCGTCATGGAAACAGACACTAGCCATGGCACCAAAAAGGATCTGTTATCCTGTTAGAGGAAAAAAATGTATAGTTAAATAACTCATTGGCCGTTTACTGTAAAATGTAATAAATTGAAGTGGTTATGAAAGAAAAAAATAATTGGTAGTCTTAAAACTAAAGAAACACAAAAGCATAATCTTCAAGAATTCAAAACTCCATTAAAATCTGGAGCATTAGCTATATATCATTAAAAAAATATATTGATAAGTGTAATATTTTTCTCTCTGGTACCTTATTTGAGAATGAAAATCTGTCGAAAAAGTGGTTCGTTTAAAAGTGATTTATTTCCAGATCTACTAGTTTTTTAATAAACTTTTATCCAAGCATTAAGCAACTATTTTTATTCTTTTTGAAAAAAAAAGAATGTCATGGGTATTTTTTAAGTTTGAAAACAATGATTTTCACAAAGTGAAATTTTTTGTTAGTCGATAGATTGAAACATACTGCTTGCAACATTACTGTTCTATGAAACACAAGCTATAAACCAATTTTTTTCTTTAGAATAGAACAATATTGTATGCTTAAAATGACGAAGAATTACATTGACGAAATACTTTTCACCCATCACATTGAATTTTTTAATTCAAAATTTAAATTCTGGTAATCGTTTCATAGCTACAATTCGAAAAGTTTAAATATAAGAAAAATTTTAGTTTGTTAAACACAAAGCATGGTTCGCATATGAACATTTGTGTAAAATGTCGTTCATTTGAGAATATCCGTTTCAAGAAATGCTGCACAACGTGTAAAATTGTAGTTTTGAAAAAAAAAAAAAAAAAACTTGAAAAGTCAGGGTCAAGCATCTGTCAAACAGGTAAACAAACTCGATTTACGAAATTCGGCGTCTGCTGTTTTTCCCATAGCTTCCATTCTACCAGGAATTTTCGACGGCGTTTTTTAAAATGTTTCCATTATTTCCCTCTTCAAAAAAAAAAATACTTACAAAAATCTTAAAGGTTGATTTTTGACCCCTAAAAAAGTATCAGACCTCCTATATTAAAATAACTATTTGACTGTTTGAGTTACGGTTATGATGAAATGATACTATAAACTAGAAACAAACTTAATAATGCTTGCTTGAACTAATTTTTAATGAAAAATTCGTTTTGAATGGTTTTGTTCACTTAACTTACTCACAATATTTTGAAATAAAACGCACAAAAATGCGGACTTATTCCTTGTTTGCTTAGAAATAATTTTTGCTTATTTTTTTAACTAGTGGGGGCAATTGGGGAATGACGTTTTGATACTTTAAACCAACATGAAATATATTTGAAATAAAATATGGAAATTTTACTTTAACCATCTTGCTAACCTCAACTTTGGAAAAGATGTAAAAACCAAAAAAAAAAAAAAACGTTCAAGTTAGAAAATATTTGAAATTATTACGAGGACAGAAAAATGACTTTCTCTGGAAATGACCCATACATAATCAGACGTATCGCTGAATAATACCGCGAGCATCAATCGTTGATATGTTATATATTCAAGAAGTCTTATACAAGAGGTAGTGGTGGCCTGGATAATGCTCATCCTATATAAGACTAACATTATTCAGTTTGAGCTTTATACACAAAGTTTGAGCGATTTTTTTTCAGTGTGTTTTAATTAATTCTTATTTCGTCAAAATTGAGGCCGTGATACAGTGCTATACAACTTTTGTGATTAAAAATAGTTATGAAGAGTTTTCAACTTGTTCTAGTTATATCTATTTAGTATTGATTATAGTTTAAAAAAATCATTAAAAAAATGTGTGCATAAAATTTTCATCCCTATTTTACCAATGCAATAAAATCTGTAATTTACTCTATTCATTCTTACAAGGAATTGGTATGAACTATTTTTCCAGACACAAGGCTTTTTCCAGACACAAGGCTTTTGTTGAATGTCTTTAAAATCCATAAGCTCACATTTTATGCATTGAGAAAGGCGTTTTTTGTTACGCTGAAACACGTATCCCTGTGCATTAGTGCTTTCAATGTTATTTTATTTACTTTTATTTTTTTATACACTTGTTAATATTTAGCATTATTAATTTCTTAGGGAAGAAATTTGAAAATTTTATCCCAGGCATGGTTGTCAATTTTTTTTTAAATTGTTCCAAAAAAATTAATAAAAGTATATAAATTAAGAATATCTTCTTTTTTTACATGTTTTAATTTAAAAGCTTTTCCCAACAAGGTTTTTAAAAAGCTAATTCTTTCATTTCTGAATCTATATTTGCTTCAAATTTCCCCATAGGTACGAATGTTAATATAATTGAACTGTGCAAAATGGACCTAAAATACAAAAAAAAAAGAAAAGAAAAGATTGAAGCCTACTTGCTAAAATTCTCCGAAAAAAAATATGTGTGTGTGTGGGGGGGGGGGGTTGTTGAATTGGACTATTCCTTCAAAAACTATTGGGGTTGAGCAGGAGACTGACACTCATTTTTCCCATCTCAAAAACCCTTTTCTATAATTTTCAATTTTTCGATATTTTTTTTATTTGTGTTTGTTTATTTTTTCATGATAATTTTAAAACATTTTGCGTTTTTAACACAGTAATCGGTTACTCTGTTTTTAGCATTTCCCACCTAAAAACAGAGTAACTGATTACTCTGAGCATGATCGAAGTAGAATGATACCCATTTCAAAGTTTTTGCTACTTGCTTCCCCACATTTTCTCGTTTTGTGCCAAAACAAAGATATTTACATCACCAACACTGTTAAAGCGATAAAAATAATAATAAAAATCAAACGTGGTCTTCTAATTCAAAAAAAAAAAAAAATCAGGAAAACTCATGTTTCTTTGAAGTCTCGTGACTGTCCATCCGAACTTTGCTGTCATCACTGATGATCAGAATGTGAGACTGGTGTCAAAGCATGCAATCCGTTTAATGAGTAAGAGTCAAGAGATTTAATGGATAAAACGCTCCCTTCCTGATGGAGTGCTGTAAAGCTTCTCTAAGCTGGGGCTGTATTTCAAGAGAGTAAATCATCTCGACATATTGACGGATTGCAACGTAACACTCGCATGCACGAGTACATTTTTTGTTTCTTTCCGAAACTGCTATTTTATCTTCCAAGTGAAACCCAATGACTGATGAGTAGTTTGATTGGATCTGAAAGGAAGACGGCTAGTCAGAGCGGAGGGGGGGGGGGGCAATTTCATTGGATAAGTTCATTATAAATTGTAGTTTATTTGCCGAATACGAACGAAAGGGAATAGTTTCCAACTTCCTTTTTTACTGAAGATTCTCTATATTCCCAACATGTGACCTCACTCTAGACCAAAATGTTTTCTCAAACATCGAAAAGAACTAGCATTTGAGTGAAGTTTAATGTGCTAACAAAAAATTAATGCCGTTAACAGTCGTAATTTTAAAATTGACTTGAGAATTCAACTTTCATCCGTAAAACCTATCATTATGTATAACTGCGATAATTAAAGTAAGTACCACTCATCTCAATTAATTATACAACTAAAGTGCTTTTAAAATGTTTAAATTTATTTTAAGACCTTTTTTTAATTTTCTGTGTTATTTTTAGGAAACATTGAACAGTGTTTGGAATAACTTTGTCATGGAAATAAGGCATTTCCAGAATTTAGCATTTAAACTATTATAGTATAAAACCATTGATATTGAACCCCCTAAGAACAAGAGGCCGGTATCGCTACATATGACACAAAACAAAAATTTTAACTTGGGAGTCATAAACTAACTCTTGTCATTTTTCATTCTTCTATTTATACCTCGTTAACAATATTCGTAATATCGGACGAAATACATTACTGTAATGCTTATTAGGGTAATTGCTCCAGTAGTCGGCGATTTAAGAGATCTTTTGTGGATCTTGGCTAACCGAGAACTATCAGCTATCAATACAGCAACAAAAACAAGGTAAAAGTTTAGAATGAACCTTTCTGATAGTGAATCACCTACTTGTTTCAGAAATTTAAAAGAAAATATGTTAAAATCCAAGCAGTTGTCAACGTTAGTAAATGCTCCAGTAGTCGGCCACAAAATCATCTTAGCTGAAAAATAAGCAGAATCGCAATCTTGGATGACGGGCACACCATTCAAAATGAAATGACTCATTACTAATTCAAAAAAAGTACCCAAGATTTAACTGCCACTGGTTGATGATTGGGGATAGGTACATGAATGTGTGAATGCGTCATATTTGATTTTGAATTAAAAATGTACTATTTATGAGGAGTTTTATATCATTGTGGCCGACTATTGGAGACTGCCCGACTACTGGAGCACTTACCCTATGTGCTGTTTATAATACTGTAATATCACACTCTCAGGGGTTGCTCGATTCCTGTTCTAGATTAAAAAAAAAAAAAAAAGCGCTCTTCAGGGACCCATCCTGCCTTTTGAACCACGTGTAGTGTTAGGTAAGGGGGACCCTGGACTATGTGTGTGTGAATGTACTATTGCAAAGTTTTGAGGGAATTCATTCAGCCTCAGTTCGATTGTTTACAATGTGTTCCCCACATTAATGCTCTCTATTGCGCAATATAATTTGAAAAATTTTAAGTAAGTAAATGAAAACAAAATCAAAATTGCATTTAAGAAAAGAAGTCCCCATCATTTTTCAACAATATTCATTAAATAAACATTAAAAAAATAGGAAACTTCCATAACTCAGTGAAAACGCATGCATTTACACCGTGATTTATTGGAATCGAGAGTACGGAATACAGGTCAGTCCAGGTATCGATCCTCTTTTTGTCCGGTTGAGTGCACAAATCGTTCAAGATGAATCGCACGTCGCATTAAAACGAGCCATTTGATGTAGTTAATTTCTTTTTCCTCTTTTCATTTATCAGAGCATAAGAAAAATGAGTGTCATTTAAGTTCAAAATTTAGAAATAAATTGGACGATAAATCATTAAATTTTTACTGGTTATATGTTTTCGATTTTTGTTGAGGTAAAACAGAAACGCTAATGCAGAACGGGTTTGCATATTCAGAAACGGGTTTGCATAGTTTTCGAATTTATGTCAGATGTTTCGAAACAGAATAAATATTGTGAAATGCGGACAGAACAATGTTTTAAAATAGCCACATGAGTCGTAATCTCCTAATCGATAGCAGGAACTGTGAGTATATAAAATGGGACAAGCAAACATTTTGGCCGATCAGTGCATAATTTCTCCATTCTTTAATAATATATCTGGGCACGACTGAAACGCAACGTATAAAATTGATTTCAATTTGCAGCACAGAAAAGGGCTGTCAGTACTTTTTCGTTATCTCCTCCCCCCCCCCCCCAAAGAAACTAAAATCTGTAAAAGTTAGAAAGAAACTAAAATCTGTGAAAATTAGAAAGAAATTAAAATCTGTAAATATTAGAGCCCTTTAATTATCCTGATGACAATAATATTAGAACTATTACTGAGGATGAAGTGATAATGATTTTCCTTCTGACAGCTTAAATAGATGCGGCCTTTTGGTGCTTCCATAATTTTTCAACTTATTTATTTGCTAATTTACCAAAACTGATCATGATGTTTATTCAATACTACGTTACATATAAAAGTAAAATACATCCCTGTTAGTTTACAATAAATTTCAGAGATGTAAGTTTTATGGTTTATTTATTTTTTTTTATATTTATTAATTTATTTATTTATTTATTTATTTTTTTTTGTTTTATTCTCCATGAACCAAAACTAAAAATAAGTAGATGTCTCATAGATGAATGTATTTACAAAAAAATATTTCATTCTAAAAATTTATCAATTGATCGAAGAAAACTGATTAACCCCCCCCCCCTTTTTATGACAAGCATGCTTTAAATTTAATTAAAAATTGGGTTACCTATTTATCCTTTATTATGGAGTAAGTGGGACAAATACGTGATTAAAAAAAGTTAAAATATTTTAAAGTACCATTTTAGAAAATAACGATGAGGTTTTGCTTATTAATAATGTCTAAGATAAAATAAATCAATAACTTATTTCTTTTTCTTTTTTTTTTTCAAAACTTTTGTCTTCAAAAACAAATATTCAAAAAAGGTTGTCCCACTTTTCCCAACCAACCGTAAGTGAGATTAATTTCTCGCAAAGAATATAGTACTTTCAAAGTACTGAAAGCATATGGTAAAGCCTAAAAAAAGTAAACGTGAACTAACGTTTTTTCTATGCGGATTTTTGACCCCATTTTATCAGTCTTATTTTGACTAAGAAAGAAAAAAAAAAGTTTCAACTAAATTTTCTGTGTAAGTTTTAATTTCTACATTTCACGAGTCTTCAATCTGTGAAGAAAATCCTTTTCTTGTTTTTTATCCTAACATTCTTCTTATAATACTTTCAAGAAGTTTTTTCACACCTTTCTGATAAACAATGCGGGAACGTTTGTTCTATTGCAGAGAACGTTAAACAAGTGTAAGACTTCTATTAATTCTTTGAGAGCTTTCAAGTGTTTCTTAACATGAAAAGGAAAAGGAAAACATCTAGTTTTCTATTTATGTTACGGTTTTTCAAGAAATATTCAAGCGTTATGGCTTTCGTCGTCAGCTGTCCTACGGAAACAGCGCTTCATTTCGTTAAAAAAATTTTCAGTCTTTTTTTTTAGTACCTTTTACCAGAGCGAATCCAAAGTTTAGTAATAAATTAGTTATCTTATTTCTTTAGTAAGCTGTTAAACATTTAGAAAAAATGTAAGGTAACTAGTAGGGGAATGTGAGGCAAAGTGAAGTGGTAAAATATTTTCACAGTTTGCAGCGCCGTCTATCTAGCAATATTTTAACTAAGCTCCTCGAAGAAAAAGTCGATTCCTGTCAAAAAATAACTAACTCCAAAGTTCAACGAAAAAAATTATGCAAGTAATTTTCAAAATTTGATGCCTTTACTGTAATATTCGTGGTTTTTCAAAAACTTTTCTTGCTATTACAAAATGATCCATTTTTTGTAATTATCGTTTAATTTATTAATTGAGACATACTGATGTCCAGTGCAGTCCTTATTTAGTTTATATTAGGCATGTTTAAAATTTTAAAGGTTCAATGTAATTTGTCAAGTATACGCTGAGCATAGTGGATGGGGCAAAGCGAAAGAGTTCACTTCGTTCGCTTATGCATTCATTTGCTAAATCAATGCTAATTTTTTCATTTTCTAATTCATTCCCATTCTCTTACTTATTAATTCACTAATTTATTCGTTCATTCATTCATTTTGTATTCATTCCCTATTTTATTCATTCATTTCTTTCTCTCATATATTTATTAATTCATTTATTAATTTATTCGTTTATCTTTTCATTAGTAACTTATTTTATTTACGCATTCATTTGATGAAAATTACTCCAACTCATCAAATAGAAAATGTTTCATTACAAAAATATTGTGTTTTTCACTTTGCCCCATAGTTTTTTGAGGTAAAAAAAATTCCACCTTTTTTTGAAGGTGCAAAATAACTGCCAAAAATGACAAATTACGTTTCAACGATAGTTGTATTACAAAATACATTATTCCTTCTTTATGTACACTGATTTTTAGAGAAAATTTCCTATCTGCTCATTTTGTAATAGGTGCCTTATCTTAACTATTTCACTTTGCTCCACATTCCCCTACTGCAAAACGAAGCGTTTAGAATACAAAAACGTTCTAAATTATATTTACCAGGAAAAGTAAGCAATAACCGTGCCAATTTGGCCACCACGCGCGCTGTTGGGCATTAATCAATTATTTTTTTTTCAATTGCCTTGTTAATCGATTAAAAAAGTACATTAATTGCAATTAAATTAATCACAAATAAACTAAACGCAATTAACTATAAATTGCACTTTGCAAATAATTTAATTGAATCATTGCACGCTAATCGTTTCTCACAATTAAATAATTGCAATTAATTTCTTTGTTTTGTGAATCAATTAAAACTAGCAATTAACTTTGTGTATTCAATAGATACTGCGCAGCGCACAGGGCAGAGACCAAAGTATTATTCGAATTCGCATTTGTGTTGCAGATATATACACATAAACACATATACTGTCTGTCCATAAAGACCGCACATAGCACTCGCGAACAGTTCCACTTAAAAAAAGGTAGATGGGTTGTAGGTGATAACTTTCCGAAGTTTTCAATTTAAAACTTGCATTTGCTATATCCTTTTGACACATTCAACTAAGCTATGGGTTTGAAATGAGTATCGTTCCACGTTGTTTGATACGGTTTTATACGGCTTTTTATTTTTCCCCCCTTATTGTTATCTTACTTAATACCCTTATTTTGGTAAGATCAGAGAGGACCTGACGCATACGTCAATGCGTGGAAGGTTTTACCTAAGAGAATCAGACAGTATTTGTGTTTATTTGCATTGATTCTTTATTTGTTGCTAACAGGTGTATTTAACTAGTTAGATAGTAATATGGTGCCCGGCCACGTCCCGGGTAGACTCGTCTCCTGTACAGAATATTATACGAAGCCAGTTTTTTTTAAGAGTTAGTTTTAATTAAAATTCACAAAATAATTGTTAATTGTAGGCGACTACAATTAACAAAATAATTAATTGCTTTCTGTAGTAAACTACAATTAACAATTAATTAATCGTTTACTGTAACAACTAGTTAACAATTCATAAATTTGTAAGTTATTTTCAATAATTACAATTGATCAATTGTTAGTCGCTGTGGTTATATTAATCAATTAATCAATTGTTAATCTTTAATTGTTCATACAATTAAAACTTGCCCAACACTGACCACGTGATTAATAGAGCAAAGGATGTAGTTCCACATTCCCGCTCTCTCGTCGAGGTCCGTTTAGTACAGGGGCTGGCAAGTTGATCTGCGAAGAATTGGAACTCGGTTTCGAACCCCTGCTTGCATCTCTTTTTGCAACTCAACGCAACTATCTATTGCTTTTTTTTTTCTTGAAAAATTTTAGAGCAAACGTGATTTTACTTTAAAATATACTGGCAACGTTAATGCAGTAGTCTGTACTGCAAAAGTTCAGAATTTTTTTCTTTCAGTTCAATTGTTAACTCTAAAAACAGTCTAGTTGCATACTTTAACAATTTAATAGGGTAGTTGTGACCTATTAAAAATCCCCATTTTGATCATTAAATATTGTTACTTGACCCTCAAAACTCCAAAATTCACCACTGCCGTATTTTAAAACACAACGATTGATTTTTAATGAATTTTTAAAAATCCGACGCGCAAAAGCGCGCTTTTCTGATACGTCACGAGTTACGTCACTCGGCCTCAATCCTCAGCTCTCCGCGACGGACCCGTGTTATCGCTACGGACATTTTGAGCGCGTAGTTATTTTTAATTTTTAGATATTTAATAATCCTTTTGATGCATGATGGAGACAGGATACCGTAAATCAGGGTTACTTGGACCCAGAAGAGGGCTACTTGAGCCCACAGTAAAATGATAAAATCTGGATTTGGTACTAGCGTTAGAGACTGCAGAGGGCTTCTACCTAGTGGAGAAACGAGGAACTACGTGCAAGTCTTCATCTAGTAGGTACCAAACCTAGATTTTATCATTTTATTGTAGTGGGCTCAAGTAACCCCCTAGGGTCCAACTAACCCTGATTTACGGTACGTCAAAGGACAGTCCAACAATCTCCCTCAAGTGACATCAATGATGGTTTTTGCCTATTTTCGAGAGGACGAGCGATTTAAATCTTCCAAAATCACGAGGAGTTAATAGTCTTCAAGTGCGTCTTCAACGTAGCCAAGCGTTTCCCTCGCTTCTCCTCCTCGGCTGAGGCGCGGCGAAAGTACCGATGACGTTTCTTCCGCCGCCGAGTGACGTCACATTTTCTTGAACTTTAAAAATTATTTAAAAAAAAACTACTTATCGTATCGCAAAAATTTTTTCACCGATGATGTTCACACATGTTACTCTATCATATAAAAATAAAATTGAAAAATCGAAAACTACCCTATTGAATTCGAATGTTACAAAAAAAAAAAAAAAAAAGACTTTCGCACCTTTGTTGCAAATCGATGAAAATTTCAATGCAGATTCAATTTATAATTTTACGACCATTTGACGATACATCGTTAAACGTTTGGTTACTAAGTTGATGACAAATTTGTCAAAAAAGATATTTTTCGGCTATGGTCTCAGTTTCGCGATATGTAGCTTATGTAGCGATATGTAGTTAATAGGGTGGAGCGAAAAAAACGAAGTTTTTATTTTCGAATCGTAATAGTGCGGAAAAGTTGCGATTGGTGAGGACTTACAAGTCAAAGCAAAAATTTTTGAAATCGGATAATATCTTCCGATCCCACAACGAGTCTGAAATTTTGAAAAAATGGAAATTTTCATGTGTTCTCAGTAGTATTTTAAATTTTTTGTTTCAATGTTTAATTTTAATGCTCTTGGACGGAAAAGTTACGATTGGTGAAGCCTTCCGAAATTTGAAAAAATATATTGAAATCAAATAATACCTTCTGATCCAGGAACAAGCCAAAAAACCAAAAAAGGGAGAATTTCGGCTTTTTTCGGGGGGGGGGGATTAAAAAAAATTCAAAAACATGTTCTCATTTTGTTTTTTGCTTTTTTCTTTTTCACCCAGTATCATAGCACAAAGCCTTTTAAAAAGCACTATATTACTCTTAAACATTAATTTATTCTTGATTTTTCAGGTATCTTCTAGTCATGCAAACCAACCATTCTTTACAACAATGAAACATTTTCAAATTCTAGAAAAGTATAAAATATTTTCCAAAATTGCTACAATCCAGTACAAAAAACCCCTAAATAAAGCACCCACGCAGAAAATAAAAGCTAATTTTAATTACTAAACTACAAACAGTTTTAATACCTAACTAATTATATACAATTTCTTAATCGCCCAAGCAAAGTGGGGCAAGGTGTAACACAAATTTAGGATTGAAAAGCATTTCACAATTAGAAGGCACTGTAGCGAAGACAAAGGCATAGCCTGCGCCATACACCCCATTAGCCTTATGCAAAAAATATTACAACGTGTTATCATGACAACCTAACATCTGAAACACGATTGCAGAGATACTTGTGCTTAAAAAGTTACTATAGGGCATTTCGGTGATGATTTTGGGACACGTTTGATAGGAAAGCCATAAATATGAGGAATGTATTAGTGTAGGGAAAACAAAATTTAGATTTTGTTGATTTCTAACTTTTCATACACATAATTACTTTTAAATAAAGAGCAAAACCGACATTGAAAAACACCCGGGAACTAAAAAGTAAAAAATAATGCAGAATATTTACACACAACTGCTCATCCATACCTATTAACTAAATTTTTTAAACTTTTCAGAACAAAAATCCACTGAACAAAATACTCACTCATAAGATAAACAATATTTTTTATCTCTAAACGATAAACTATTTAAATACCTACCTCATTATACGTTAATTTCTTCATTTTTAATTGCTTTTTGAAGTCTCATTCTATATACTACCTAACTTAACTAGTTTAATTTCAAAGACTAAAAAAAAATAAAATAGATTTTAGTTAAATTAATGTTATAGGATTCTGTGGGTAGTCAATTAGGATAGGTAAGTTTATAGAAGGCACAGAATTCAAAAAGCGATTAAGAAATGGTATATTATTAAAATTGTTTGCAGTTTAGTAATTAAAATTAGCTTTTATTTTCTGAGTGGGTGCTTTATTTAGTGGGTTTTTGTACTGGATTGTAACAATTTTGGAAAATATTTTATAATTTTCTATTATTTGAAAATATTTCATTGTTGTAAAGAATGGTTGGTTTGGATGTCCAGAAGACGCCTGAAAAATCAAGAATAAATTAATGTTTAAGAGTAATATAGTGCTTTTTAAAAGGCTTTAAAAAAGGGTGAAAAAAAAACAAAAAACAAAATGAGAACATGTTTTTGAATTTCTTTTAATCCCCCCGAAAAAAGCTGAAATTCTCCAATTTTATTTTTTTATTTATTTTTTTTTTTTTTGGCTCGTTCCTAGATTAGAAGGTATTATTCGATTTCAATATATTTTTTTAAAATTTCGGAAGGCTTCACTAATCTTAACTTTTCCGTCCAAGAGCATTAAAATTAAACATTGAAACAAAAAATTTTAAATACCACTAAGAAAACATGAAAATTTCCATTTTTTCAAAATTTCAGGCTCGTTGCGGGATCGGAAGATATTATCCGATTTCAAAATTTTTGATTTGTCTTGTAAGTCTTCACCCATCGCAACTTTTCCGCACTATTACGATTCGAAAATAAAAACTTTGTTTTTTTCGCTCCACCCTAGTAGTTATCCATTAATTCATGTTGAAATCGTCGATATTTAGAAAATGAATCTCTGTAAAACACTTTTTTACATTGATTCGGGACAAACTATGGGTGCAATTATTTTGAGTGTGTTCTCACTCATTCTACGGTATTTTGTTTTTGAACTTTATACACGTTTCATACAGTTTAAATGCAATCTTAGATCACACCCTAAAAAAACATCACTCTTGAAGGTACGACTCTCTACGTTTACCATTGTTTTCTATGTCCAGGAAAATATTTAAAAAGCTATTTTTTAAAAAAGTGTCGACTCTAAGTGTCTTAAGTCTTATCTTTAAGAAGTGTCAAACTCTCATTCATGAGTACCCCCGCCTTCATTATTTTGAGTTAATAAAAACATCGATTATTCAATAGACGTAAAAAGAAGTAGTGTGGTGTCCACGGCAAAATTTTTGTTGGTCATCTACTGTAGTTCACGTACATACCATTACGTTGACAAATCATACATATGTCACCTAGTGCATAAGTTTTTTTATAATAAATTGACATTAATACATATATAATAGAATAAAGTTTTAAAAACCAAATCATAAAATAAGAAAGAAACCAAAACTAACATTTCGTCTAAATAACAAAATAAAACTACAGTTGCATTCAAAATATTTACCCAGTCATTTGTTCTAAAAAAAACTTTTTAGATTTCAGAAACGTGAAATTTATTTTATGAGCAAGAAAGCATTTCTTTACATTTCCTGTACTTAAAAGTCACTTTTGTCGCCAAAGGTTTCTTAAACTATTCTAAAAGAAATTCTAAAAGCTAATGGAATGTTGGTTCACTCAAAAGCTGGTTTACTTTAGCTGTTTTGACAAAAAAAAAAAAAAAAAAAAAAGCATTTTGTGATTTCAGACATTCTCGCTCGTTAAAAATACATCACTTCTTATTATTAGCAATACTCTTAAAAAATAGAAAGTAATATTGTTTAGAAATTAATGGAATTAAATATTGAATTTTTCGCTACTGCACATTCCATTTGGGGTAGTTGTAATCAGGGCTGCGGAGTCGGAGGTAAAATGGTCAACTCCAACTCCGGGTTTCAAAATTTCAGACTCCGACTCTTCGACTCCGTCTCCGACTCCTGCTTTTTTATTATTAATATTTTTTACCTAAATGTGAAGTGGGACAAACCCTAAACAAAGGTTGAAATAGAAGTCCATTCATAAAAGTTTCAGTTTTATTTATGGTCGTAGCCAGGACTCCCGTTAGGGGTGGGGGGGGGGGCAAGAAGGGATATTCCAATTGGAGGTCATGGGAGGTCATTGTGACTTCTCAATAAGTTCAATTTTCCCAAAGAATTCTCGCAGGTTACCTCATTTCTCGTTATTTACCTCAATTCTCGGAGGTGACTGTGACCTCCCAAAAAGTTAATTTTCTCCGGAGCAAAGGAGAAGTGCTGCTCTTGTCATTTGACTGCTTACAAAACTAATCTTTTTGTTGTTAAATCGCCAGACTTTATTTTAACACATTGCATTTCGCTGCAAATATTTTTTATTTCTTTGCTTTTGAAGTTGCATTTTACGTTTTCATTATGCTCTATACGCGTGTTCCACTTTAAGGGCCATGCTCCACATCAGCGTAAAACGCGACCGAAACTGAAGGCAGAAACCGAAAATCCGGGTACTTTCCATAGGAACACCATTGAATAAATTTTACGCTTCTGCATAATTTTTCTGTTTTACGTCGATGTGGAGCATGGCCCTAAGTGCAACGTAAATCCGATATTTGAAAACAGGCGCGTTATTTCAAAATTATATACAAAATTATGCACAATTTAATGTAAAAACAACAAAAACTATGCATGAAAAAAACACGATCAAAAAGAAACCTATTTTGATAGAGAAAATACAGAAAAGTTCTTTCTGATGGTACTGACGAAAAGAAGACTGAAAGTCGCAAACTTCATCTATAACGAGTTGAAAAACGGCTATTTTTCCCGTGAAGGACTTAACACTCATGTCCATAAATTAAGGATAATTCAGAATCACCAGAAAATCGAACTCTAAAATGAATAAATCAACCGTAAAATGGCTACACACATCTTTCAGGAATAATGTGCTAATTACAGGAAGCAACTGGATGACGCCAATTGTGCGTCACAATGACGAGAGTGAAAAAGAGTGATATAATAAGGAATGCTGGCAATGAAGTGAAAGGCTTCGCACGCTTTTTACAAGCTTTTAAGTGCTCTGGCAGCGCAGTAATGACCAAAAGGAAGCATTCTGATGACTTTTTACCAGGGCTGCGGAGTCGGAGGAAAAATGGTCGACTCCGACTCCGGGATTTTAAAACTTCCGACTCCCGACTCCGACTCCTCCTGTTTTTTTTTTTTAAATTATTTTTTTTTACCATTATGTGAAGGGGAATGAAATATTAAGTCCATTTATGAAGGTTTCATTATTATTTATGGGAGAAGTTAGGTCATTAAGGGGGGCTGGGGAGGGCAAGCAAGTTAATCTCAGTAGGAGGTCATGGGAGGTCATTGTGACCACTCAAAAAGTTCCGATTTTCCCATGAATTCTCAGAGTTAATTTCACCTCCATTTACCTCAGTTATCGCAGGTCACTGTGACTTCCAAAAAATTCCATTTTATTCCAATCAAAAGAAAATTTTGACTCCCTACAAAACTAATCCGTTTTTTGTTAAATCGCCAGTCTTTATTTGAACACATTACACTTTTAATGCAACTATTTTTATTCAGTTGTTTTTGAAGTTACAGTTCCCGTTTTTTTCACGTTATCACGTGTTATACTTATTCCACTTACTACTTATTCCAATGCTAATTGCAACGTAAATGCGATTTTCAAAAACACGTCCGTCATTTTAAAGTTTTCCAGGACGAGGGTCAAAGTATATGCATTCAACGCACATTTATTAAGGAAACAACAAAAAGTATGCATGAAAATAGCACCGTCGAAAAGAAACCAATTTTGATAGAAGAAAATATGTTTTTTCTGATGGTCCTTAAGACACGAAGATTGAAAATGACAAACTTCAGCTACAGCGCATTTTAAAACGTTTATTTTTCACGTGAAGTATTTTAATAGCCACTATGGACGACAATATCTTTCACAAAATCAATATTTAGCTCTGCAACTGTTTTCTGTTGAAAACAAGTACTTTGACAATAGGATTACGAAGTACAAGCTTTGGCATTATTTTACTTAGATTGTCATCCTAAAATCTAAGAAGATAAATCTCCACCGCGCTTTCTCAACAGTTTGCATGCATGTCACACAAAAGCTAATGAGCTCAAATTCACAAAAATGCTATACCGTATTAGCAACTAAGTGCACTTTAATCAGTGGCATAGCTAGCAAGGGTGTCACCCGGGGCGATAATTCCTGCTGACCCCCCCCCCTCCCCAACACACACACACCACAAACAGAAATATTCACCACCAACCGCAAAAAAAAAAAAAAAATGAATTAATAAAATACAATAAAATAAAGAAAAAAGGAAAAAAGTTTTTGTATAAAATGAAATCCATACAACATCCATACGTAACTTATTTTTTTATGTCATAACGAAAATGTAAGTTTATTTAAGGTGTAAAAGCAGTGACGTAAGATGAAATTCTACGCTAGCGAAATTTGCCTTCAATGACAAATATATATAAGCTTTTTCGAAGAACTGGCATGAGCCGCAATGTTTTTTACAACTTTCGTTGAAATATTATTTTTATCTTTGACAGTTATTTTGTACTTTCAAAAAAATGTGGAAAATTTTCACCTCAAAAAATCATGGGGCAAGGTGACAAATAAAATATTTTTGTTATGAAAATTTTCTATTTAACGATTAACAGTAATTTACATCAAATAAATGTGTAAATAAAAGATAAAAATAATTATTAATAAAAAATTAACGAAAAAGTAAATGTACGAATAAATGAATTAATTTTTATGTGAGAAAAAATAAATGAGAAAATAAAATAAAGAACGAATAAGAAAATGAGTTAATTAATGACGAAATAAGTAAATAATTAAGTAAAAGAGTGCAAATAAATTTATAAATGAAGAAATACGTATGTGATTTAATAAATGAATGAATGAGTAAACGAAATGAACTATATTTCACTTTGCCCCGCGTGCCTTTAACAAATTACATTGAACATTTAAAATCAAAAAATGCCTAATATAAACCAAATAAGGGACTGCACTGGAC